>CM064569.1:16375947-16388447 GCA_032716605.1 Paralithodes platypus
CCACCGTGTCAGCCGCATGTTTCCGGTTGTGGGAACTGGTGTGAGGAACTTTAGAGGGTGGGTGATATTTGTAAAATGACCGCGACCGTGGCCGAAGGCTGGCAACATACACCTCAAAGTGCTATCAAAGCAAGCACAATCGCCAACAACTCTTTCTCAATGGTAGAATAGTTCCTCTGAGCGGAGTTGAACTTTTTAGAGTACAACGCTGACGGGGTGCTCCAGACCCTCGTCGTCCGTTTGTCAAGAGGACTTGCAACCCGGCCCCAAACACCACTGGCCGGTCTGTCGCCAGCTGAAACAAACTCCTTGTAAAGTTCCGGCGCCCTGAGAATAGGATGGGTGCATAGTAAGTGGCTGTACTACACCCAAACGCCTTTTACACACTCAGGAGACCACCGAAACTTCCACCGTCTTTGCCAAAAAGGTCAGTCAGGGTGAGCAAGAACAGTATAAAGCGGTCTGTAGTAGCCTATCATGCCTAGAAAGCGACATTGATTCCTGACAGCTTTGGATGGTTGGCCTGGGAAACCGATCGATGGCCAGTATCTTGCCCTCTGGGGGGGGGGGACACCCCGTCCCAAACCTACCAACCAAGCCAAGGATACTGCACAGTTGCCTGCACAAAGTCGCATTTCCCCAGGTTCATGACCAACCCAGCTTCACACAGCTTCCGAAAAACAAGATATTAAGATGCTCGCAGTGACTACCAAATATCAGTATCATAGACAATGACATCATCGAGATATTACAGTACAATTGGGAATGTTCACTAACATATCATTCCATCAGACTTCTGGGGAAGGTAGCAGGTGCGTTTTTTCAACCCATAAGGCATGGACATTGCACATATATGTCTTGCCGTCCACGAACAAAACCCGCATACCTCCCTCGCTCGCGCAGACAGGGGCACCTGCCAATAACCCTTCACCAGGTCGACCTTGGTGAGGTATGTGGCATTCCCGATTTTGTCAACACTGTCATCGACGCGAGGAAGGAGGTAAGGATTGGTGGCGGTCAAGCCATTAAGTCTGCGAAAGTCTATACAGAAACGCACCTTCCCGTCTGGCTTAGGCTGCAGAGTTACCGGGGAGGTCCAACGCACCGGCCCTTCCTTAATCAGCCCTCTATCTATCATATACCTCAGCTCCTCCCGGAGGGCTGGCAATTTGATAGGAGGCACACGATAAGGCACTGACTTGAAGGGCGGGTTGTCTCCCACGTCAACATCATGCACCGTCTGAGTTGTGAGGCCTGGGTGCTCCGCGAAAACAGCGGGGTATGACTGGAACAGGTGGCGCACGGCTGCACGCTGTTGCTCAGGCAGCTGCTCAATAGCCTGCTCTGCCACTTGAACACAATTCCCCGCCCACTGTTCCGCAGAAACATGGCAATCCCAGCTATCTTCCCCCGAGCATGACTATCCCCCCCTCCTTCTCCACCTTGGCCGCTGCAGACCAACACGGGGACAGTGAGAGGCTCTGAGGGGCGCCTCACAAACTCCTTCATCAAGTTCACATGGCATAATTGATGTTTCTTACGCCGGTCAGGGGTTGCAACAAGCAAATATAGGTCCGACAGCTTCTTAGTGACCAAATAAGGACCCCGTATACTTTGCTGACAGTGGATGACCTGGCAGAGGCAGCAACAACATAACCTCCTGCCCCACCCCAAACTCCCGGAGCTTCGTCTTCACATCGTAACGGTCCTTCATTTTCGCCTGAGAGTCTACCAAATTCCTCCCTGCCGACTCCATACAATTTACCATCCTTTCACGACTCTCGAGAACGTACTTCAACACTGAGCATGGTTTCTGCAGACCTTCCCATATCTCTTTCACCATGGACAGTGGACCCCTGACGTTATGGCCAAAAACAAGCTGGTTGGGGCTGAAACCCAAACTCTCACCAGGTAGCTCTCTCGCCGCGAACAACACATAAGGCAGCCCCAGATCCCACTCCTTGCCATTCTCCAAGCAGTAACATTTAAACATACTCTTGAGGGTCGAGTGCCACCTCTCAAGTGCCCCCTGACTCTCGGGGTGATAGGCAGATGAAACGACAGAGCATATGCCATGCTGCTGGAGAGTTTGTTGGAATAGGTTCGAAGTGAAATTTGACCCCTGGTCTGACTGCACTTCTCGCGGGTACCCGTATCTTGAACAGTTAAAGCAAGCAAGTTCTTGACCACAGTCTTAGCTGAGCCATTACGCATGGGGTATGCATCCGGGTATCTCGTAGCAACATCCATTATAGTCAATAAGAATTTATTCCCAGCACTTGTAGGTGGTAGAGGGCCAACCATGTCCACAACTATCTTACTAAAAGGCGGCCCAATGATAGGAATGGGGTACAACGGAGCCTTGGGTATCACCTGGTTGGGCTTTCATACAGTCTGGCACGTTACACACCCTGCAACCCATGCACCAACATCTGCCCTCATCCCTGGCCACCAGAACAATCTACCCAACGATGCTACCATCTTACTGACCCCCAGGTGCCCTGCCACTGGCACATCATGAGCCAACCGCAGTAGGTTTTCATGACACCCACTCGGAACAACCAGCTGGTCTACTACCCTCACACCTCCCTCCCACTTCGATTTGGGGTCTAGATACCGTCTGTACAAAATTCTCTCGTAACGGAAGAAATCCCCCGGCTTAGCATCCCCATCTTCTTCGAGGTCTATTGTGCCATGACTGTAACTTTGGAGCTCAGGGTCATCAATCTGAAGTCTACTGGTATCTGCAGGCGTCAACGCATCAAGCTGCTCCCGGAGCACTTTGTTACCCTCACCGATACTAGACTTAGAGACCCGATCTTGCCTGGCTACAAAACGGCTCTGCCGTGGAGTCTTTACTGGCCCTGCCTGTTCACCCAGTGATACAGGCTCAGGGTCCACTCCAGACAATAATAATGGTGCCAATACTGAGTCCCCAAGAAGAGCCGCAGAATCAACACCCTGAAATCCACCTTTAGCTACTTTCCTCGGACCTTTCCTCCGCTGATCTGAAGACTGAGACAATGGTTGTGACTGCACAGGCCATCTGTTTAAGCTGACACCTCTCGACCCACTCCCGATTCTCCCTATTTACGTCGGCCGCCCTCTCGGCAACAACTAAGGGTAGAACCTCCGAAGTGAGCACCGCAAAGTCGTTGCCCAGAAGGAGGTCGACGCCCTCAACTGGCAAGCTCTCTACGATCCCAACATCAAGTTCACGACACACACCATCCACCTCCAGCTCCAACCTAATCAACGGGTATGACCTGGTAGCATTGATCCCCTGTACCACAACAACCCGAGCCGCGTTTATAGGTCTGCCTGTGAAATTTTTAAGAAGTGTCTGTGATGCCCCAGTGTCACGCAACAATTTGACCTGCTGTTTAGTGTTCCCCCAGCTCACAAGCCCGCGCCCTCGATGGCTGCAAAAAGTGTCTTGGACAGGTGTCGAGCCCTCCAAACCCTTCTTCACAGGCTGTGTCCCCGCAACTGACGACCTACCCCTGGCAGACGCAGAAGAGCTCAGAGACACCCCCATGTTGCGAACCAAAGACACAGGCATAGCAGGAATATTACTCGGACATGTACGTGCAAAGTGACCCACCTTCTGACATTTAAAACATTTCACTTCACCACTAGACTTCCCCCCTTGAGGTGGTGGGGAAGGGCCCTGCCCTTTTGAAAATGGGACGGTTTTGTGTTTGTAGTTATAATGGGTATCATTGCTCTTGCTTTTTACAGTGTTATTTTGTGCTTCATTGAGTTTGGGGGGTGGAGTATTACGCCCCTTGTTACCTGTCTCACTACGATGAGCAGACCTGCATCCACGAATCAAAGAAAGCCGGAGGTCAGCAAGCTTATCTGCCTCCTCTACGGTCTTAGGGCATTTTTCCTTCAGGTTTAATGTCAGGTTGCTGCCTGTGCACCGGAAGAACTGCTCCAACAAAAATAACTGCTTAACCTGATCAACTGTTGTCGCATTCTCAGACCGGAGCCAGTTCCCCATAGTGTCAGTCAGTTCCCAGGCATGTTCAAGGAAAGAGCTCTCCTTGCTCTTTACAATGCCCCGAAATTTCAACCGGTAGGTTTCTGGTTGCAACTCATAGGCCCGGAGCACAGCCTCCTTTAACACCACATAGTTAGTACAGTCCTCCAATGACAGCGAGTCATATGCCTTGAGCCCTTTCCCAACAAGCTTTGATGATACAAGGGCTGCCCACTTAATCTCCGGCCACTCATGCTCCCGACACTTCTTCTCAAACCGTGCAAAAAACTCAGTCACACCAGACACATCGAACACAGGGACTAATTTAAGCAAGTGCGATAAAGACTCAGACCCACGATTCCCAGAACCGAGATGCTGCCCTGTTGTCTCCACCCTAGATTTCTCAACATCCATCTCAGCACAGTACCTAGTTGCTTCAACCTGCAACTCTGCCTCACGGCATGCTGTCCTCTCCTCAGCCTGAATCTTAGCCATCTCCGCCTGAATCTTAGCCATCTCAACTTCACGCTGGATCTTAGCCAACTCCAGTTGTAACAACATATCAGCAGTCAAACCCTGAGGGGGAGGAGCAATTATAGGAGACCCACCCAGTGGCTCACCCAGGGGCAAACCACGCTGCCAGCGACCATCAGATTGCGGAAGCGTGCCAAGGTCTGGTAACCTAGGGGGCGCGATAGGAGTAGAGTGGAAGGGAGGCTTGGATAAAGGCTCCCAAGCCCCCGCTCCACCCCGCAACCCACTGCCACCACCCAACACACAAGCCACCAGGTCACTCTTAGACATGCTGCCAAAGCCGACACGCCCCCGGACCACGGCCAAACAACGCAGACCATAGCAATCAATCCCCTCCAACCGACTCGCTGTTACTGGTATCTCCACAAACTTCCTCGCATCAGCCTCACAATTAATAACTCTGATGCCATCATTAAATTCCTGCTGCTGCTCAACACCCGTAGGCTGTACTGTCTAATTATCCCCGTTAACTGAGCTGTTGCTAGACATGGTGTATACTGAGAAGTGTGCAAGTTTATAAAAAAAAAAAGTATCTATAATCTATTATGCAAGCACCTATTCACTTAAAGTTATCTGAAGCCTCTTTATGTGTTATACTGCTTGCCAAACAACAATCTGTGTCCACTGTATTCCTCAATAATTTTGTTTACCACTATACTCCCACAGTATTTTTAAGTTCACAAAATCCTAAGCAAGGTCGCCATTTGTTACGATCCAGGTTCTACAAGACACAGGGCTCTTCATCATTGGACTAGATAAGGCTAAATGCAACAACGGTAACACTAGTTCCAACCCCTGCCTTAACCACTGGAGAACAAAACACCTATACCGCCCTGAGTCGTGCCTGGACAACGAGGTATCCTATGACTCGGTAAAAGGTGCACACTATAGGCTGATGATCACGGAAGCAGCCTATACTCATACAACATACGATTACTTTATTAAGGTATACAAGGAAAAAGATAGATAGCGTAATTAAATCGCAGCAACGATTTAATAGCAAACTAGAAGAAGGATAATTAACGTTACGTTAAATAATCAGTAAACTTTCATTTCTGTCTGAAAGAAAGTGAAACAAAGAAAGTCCTAAAGCATCATGCAGGAATCTTCTGCAAAAGTCAGATGCAACTAAGAAGTACGTCTCGGATTCTGAACTGTGTATTATTACTGTGGGAACATATATAGTGTAGGGACATACGGTGTTATCTGGCACAGGTGTAATTATAAAACAGTCGGCAGTCTAAACTCTAACCACAAAAAGATATGCTTTCTCCCACCAGGCACAAGCCTGCTCTGGTTACGTCTCTCAGCAACAATCACGACTTACTATAAACATAAGGAACAATAATGCTGCACACATATACACAATCAGATTATAAACCCTAATCGGGGGTCTGTCAGGTGGAGGAAGTCTAGCAGGGGAGTCGTAGGCTAGGCTACCTGGGCCGAGCCACCTGCTCGGTAGCCTAGTGTCGTTCTCAAGTCTGTGCGCCTAGTTACATTAAATGATGGGGTGCTCTCTTGAGAGATCCAGGTCTCGTGTACCTGGTTCTCTCCTGGCGACCCTCCTAAGTCAAAAGCTAACGAGCTAGCACAGTGCTGGGTGTACTAGGCAAACGCCCTCACGCCAACACAGTGCTAGGCTCTATGGTACACAGACAAGAAAATTACCTAGGCCTCCGCAGGTATCCGGTACAGTTGCTTAGGCTCAACGAAGTCTATGCTCATAGGAAACTGTAACCTGATAGCCTCTCCCCAGTCTAGCATCGACTGACCTGGCAGACACCCAAGAAAATAAGGTTGGGGCAACACGATGAGTATGTCAAACCTCCCCAAGCCAAAATGGATAACCTTCTGATCCAAAATGCCTAACTAATTACATATAATATCTCTGAGAGCTCGCTGTATAATACAGTGACGGATATATGAAATCAACGTCAAGGGGAAGGACAGTTAATTAATAGTAGGATATACAGAGAGAAGAAGGTAAGAAGTGGTAGAGAAAGTTCGCAATAGGGGGTGAGGTGGGCTTATAGATTGCAAAGGGATGTTAGCGTTACAGCACTAAGAGGAGCTCTGCCCGTGGAAGTCACAAGGGAATCCGTGCGTGTAGGCGCACCCATTCCCGACGCGGCGGGAAAGCGGTGACGGAGCAGGAGGGAGGAGCCCGGCGACGAATCAGGCGCCCGAGAGATGACGTAACTAACCAAGTTGCACGATATCAATCCGCCAATACCACCCAGCTCTGATTTCTCTCTCTCTATCTCTCTCTCTCTCTTTCACTCACTCACACTCTCCAACTTCCACGAGTCATCTAATACATTAAATCTATGACAGCTGGAATAAAATACAATGCATTGTCACAGGTGAAAATAAAGAGTATTTCTGGACTACCTGTGACACTATGATGCACTAGGAAGAAACTAGAACTTAATCAATAAACTACAGCCCATAACACTGCCTGGGGAGAGGGGAGAAGAGGATGGGGAGCCAACCGCTGCCCCCTCGTGGTTGCTGGGGAGCTGACGTGCGTCACATTAGCTTCCTTTAGAACTCTAGGCGAGATTGTATCAGGTCCAGGCGTTTTATTTACCTTGAGTTTATCTAAACAATTCAATACTTCTCTCTCTGAATCGGTGATATTGCTTAGAACATCTGAATTATCAATCTGAATCGGCGATGGTGTAGGGATATCACTGAGGTCTTCTGTTGTAAAAACTGATGCAAAGAAGGTATTGAGGGCATTACTCATTTGTACTTCGTCTTTCGTGTATTCTCCATTTTCATCGACGACTAACGGTCCAACAGTTGAAGTAACTACTTTTTTCTTTCTGATATAACTATAGAATTCTTTCGGGTTTGTTTTACTTTGATTCACAATATGTAACTCTAAGGTCTTTTTACTTTGCTTAATTAACTTTTTGGCTTTGCGTCGTAGCTCTACAAATTTTACCCGTTCTTCGTCATTTTGTGAGGATTTTAATCTATCATTAGCACATTTTTTAGCAAGCAGGCAGTTTGAAATATCTTTATTCCACCATTTGGGCTTATTATTATGGCCTGGACGCCGTATTTTCGATGGTATGCAGTCTTGCACTGCTTTTAGGTAAGTGGTTTCGAATAACTTCCAAGATGTATTTATGTCGTCATTGTTAATTAAATAGCTTCAGTCAGTTTCTTTAAACATAGCTCTAAGTTTATGGAAGTTTGCTTTCTTGAAGTTAGGGACTTTTTCGATGCTACTATTTGGTTCGTTACTAGTAAACTTTAAAGTGAAAGTTATCGTACGATGGTCGCTGTTACTGAATTCATCACCAACATTCAAATTCTCTATTAATTCTTTTTTTGTTGCAAGTACAATGTCAAGAACATTATTACCGCGGGTCGGCGTTCGAACAAATTGATAAAGCGAACTCTCTTGCAAGTTCGTATAGAAGTCATGTCCGGAGTGTGAAGTAAGAGTATCGCCCCACTTGGTCACAGGTACATTAAAGTCGCCAAAAATTTCGGTATCTTGTGAGTTACTTACATCTGCAATTTGTTCGTAAATTTCTCGGTCAGTTTGCACTGATTGAGCTCGAGGTCTGTATATTAACGCAAGTATTATTTTTGTACCTTTATTATTCTTTATTAGCACAAAAGATGTGTCGACGTTCACAATTTGAGGTTTTGACAAGAGGGTAGGGTTAAGAGTTTCTTTGATATAAAGTAAAACGCCACCTCCATTTCTATTGATTCGGCTTTTCTCAAACATTACATAACCGGGAAGTGAATACTCTGCTAAAAAGTCTCTATCTTCGGTATTGAGCCAAGATTCTGTTATGCCAATCACATCATAATTTTCTGTAAAAACTAGCTCCTCTAAATCTGAAAATTTATTGCGTATGCTACGAGCGTTTGCATAGAAAACCTTTAAATTTGTTATTTTAGATCTCACGGAACGCTCTTTAATAATATTTTTGGTTCTTGTCGGATCTACCTTTATGTTCATGGCTGTCCTCGGTCCTCGCTGTCTTTGGTCCTTATCGCTGGTGGTCCTCGGTTGCCTCTGTTTTTTGCTTGGCGTTGGATAATTTATGTCACTGCTGCTTCTTCTCGGATGGCGTTTTTTGATCCATGGCTGCGGACTGCTTCGTGTAGGAGACGACCCATGCATGCTGAACCTACAGGATTTAGATGAGTGCCATCCTTGCGGAACAGAGTAGGCTGGTTGTAGAAGTTGTCCCAGAGGTTGATGAATTCAACTTCTTCCTTCAGACACAAATATTTTAGTCGGCTAAAGGCCTTGTCGTAGAATTTGTCAGGTGCGTCGATCTTGGGGAGAATGCCTGAGATTATCATATTCCTTGACTTGTTTTTGTAGTGCTGGATCATCTTGCGATATTTCTCCATCAACTCTTCGGATCTGGTGCGCATGACGTCATTTGAACCAGCATGGATGACAAAAAGGGTATTTTCATTTGCATCCTTTGTGGTATCTTCGAAGGCTTCCACAATGTTGTCCAGTCCAGCTCCTGGGATGCAAAATCTTTTTCGTTGATTTGGGACTCTGTCGCAGAACTCTTCGACCTGTCCTCGTAGGATGGAATCCCCAACGAGCCTGGTCTCTTCTGGTTCGTCTTCCATCTCTACCAAGATCTCAAATCTGTTTGACATTGTGACTGGTAGATGAGACCTTTTCTGCGTTGGCCGTGCACCATTCCTCACTGGTGTAAATCTGGAAACCTGTGGTGGCGGGACGCTGTGTATAGGTCGGGGAGAGGAGTGGTTAGAACAGGGGCGAGGGGTTGGTACTGTTCGTGCTAGCAGGCTTCTTGCACGAGGAGTGGGGGAGAAACTAAGGTGAACAGGGCGGCTGTCCTGGTTTGATGTCGGCTCAGGTTCGTCAGAAGCATCTACTGCAGTGGCTACTGCAGGTGTTGGATTGCTGGCAGATGACGTTGGGGCGGTGGTGGATGCTGGAGTTGAAACAATTGGAGTTAGTGATACTCCAACGTTGAGTGTTACAAACTCTTGGAGTGATTCCAGCTTCCTGGTGAGGGCGTTGATCTTGTTGTGGGCTTCATCCAATGTTGCTGTCAAATCCTCTCGTTGCTGGCAGAGTCGGCAGACTTGTGGATCGGCAGGAGCAAACATGGAAGCACCAAACCTACCGGCGCAGTTCGTACAGGCACGAGGCATGGTGACGATCACTTTCTTCAGATCACTTCATTCACTTAAAAACACTGAACTCACTTTAAAAACACTAAACTCACTTTAAAAACACTTATCTCACTTTAAAAACACTTCACTCACTTCAGGTCGCTTCACTTACTTAAATGGCCTAACCGAAAACAAAAATGTTGAAATACGCACAAATAGGTTATCAGCGGTGATAGCCTAACCGAAAATGAAAACAAAACAAAATTAAATTTGAATACGCAGTGGTGGCCACGAACGAACTGCCCCCATGCACCTCTGTCCCCAGTCAGTCGACGCCCCTCCCCCCAACCAGCACCGCCTTCGTTCATGTACATTTAGTAAGTTTTTATCTCTATAATTGTTAGCACACCAGTTGTCCCTAACTGTTTAAGAAGGACCCTTCGCTAAGCTGGGCTTAGGCTTAGCGCTGGTTTGTTATAATCCTGCTACTTCCCCTAATGTCATAGAATGACCCTCCCACTCCAGTTTAATCCCCAATTTCCAAAAAGGATACATTTGTTTTGTGTTAACAAAACCAATTGTTAATAATATACAGTAAATACCGTTGTTATATATATCACACTAGTAATGGCATAGTCGATGAGATGCTATTCGTAGTAGCAATGACAATACTATTAATGCTAGGAATAGCAGCAATAACTATAGTAATGATACAAACTAAAATAACATCTACAAGATTGGTAACAATAACCACACCAATAATAATAGTAATAACAACAACGATAATATAAATATTATTATATATACAGTATATATACACTCATACATAAGAACATACCTACATATACACACACATACACACATATACAGTATATACATACATATATATGCATATACATACATATATACGCATATACATACATATACTGTACATACACACACACACACACATGCATGTACATATACCTAAATACATACATATACACATATTCATTCATACAATAACACACAAATATCACAATATACAGTATATACATAGACATTTATTATTATAATAACAATAATGATATAATGAGGCTATCAATTACATAATAATCATAACACTAAATCCTAAACTTTGTTTAATGTATATTTACCTTACGATGTATTGTATTTTTTGGCATTTGGCTATTATTTGAGTAATCATATTATGATTGAACATCCATATAATTTGTTCATCGACCT
This sequence comes from Paralithodes platypus, assembly GCA_032716605.1. Classification (NCBI taxonomy): domain Eukaryota; kingdom Metazoa; phylum Arthropoda; class Malacostraca; order Decapoda; family Lithodidae; genus Paralithodes; species Paralithodes platypus. Next base: position 16,386,833 of record CM064569.1, read on the forward strand.
TATCTATGACATTGTTTCTATATTTCGCTAGGTGTTGGCAGTGCAGTATATAATGATTTAAGGTATGACTTCTTGGTTCTTTACATAGTTGACAACATATTTCGTGTTCTCCTTTAGGAACACCAAGTTCCCACATATAACAATATCCTAACCTAAGTCGTGTGCACAAGGAGTCCTTCCAAGCACTTCTTAAGTTTCCGTATATGAAGCTAGTTCGCCGTGCAACGTTATTATAGTGATAGAATGTCGCACTATTCGCGTATTTGTCTACCATCATAACAAGTTCCGCATCCTTTTGTTTTTTTCTAATTGTTGATTTAATTTGTCTTAAAGATTGAATGCACTCGTAAGGGGGAGGAGAGGGAGTGTTAGGTAAGGTAGGGAGGGAGGAAGAGGGATGGAGGGGGGAATGGATGGAAAGAAGAAGGATAGAGTAGATAGATAAATATAGATTCATAGATAAATAGACAGACAGATAAATAGATAACATAAGGGTAGATAAGGATAGAGGAATAGGTTGTGGCGGTATAGGGGTATAATTGATAGATAGATAGATAGATAGGTAGATATTAAAATGTAAAACTTGCAAACTAAACAAACCAAAACTGGGACAAAGACAATATAAAGTCAAATTAACTTATCAAAATCGCTATGTGGAAACAACGCCTACTAAAATAAAATGTATGAAATAAAAGTACACTATCCACCACATAGGGTGTACATTACTAAAAAAGCAAGTTAATCTGGTTCCCAAGCAAACTAATCGCACACATAACAACGCACTATCGTCACGTTCAAGGAATTAGTCAATTTGGGAAGTCCGGGACGTTCTGGTAAATTTTGACTAAAGTCTGCATGAATGAAGAAACTACATGTCACATGTCAAAATGTTCATTTAAAATCAAATTTGCAACATGACAAGACATTAACAATAGTACAAAATACAAATATTGATAAGTTATCTATAATATTACACACAAATTTCAGCACTCACTAACGATAGTGCTATCGGGTAGGTACCTGTAAGCATAGCATGCCTCAAGTGACCCCTATCAATAGCTACCCTACAAATAACCTACATTTATTGTACAAATAAACTAAGGAAATCGCAAAAGCAAGCAATTGATACTATCGACAATGAATAGATACAATATAAAGAAAAATAATTTCAAAATATGAAGAAGCAACAACAGATTTAAACAAAGAGTACTCTTTTAACAAGAACAATTAATTAAAAAAAAATCGTCAATACTAATATAACCGTCCTGGTGGTGTAATGGTTAAGGTGGCAAAAATATGTGTGTGATAACCCGGGTTCGAATCCCGGTGGATCATATATACTTTAATTAATTTCATTGGGGGTGTGGTGGTGAGATAATAAAAATAATATTATTAGTAGGTTTAGGGATATTTCTTCGAGAGGCCGGTCTATATGATCTGTGCCCCATGAATATTCTTTCCTCTCACTTAAACAGTAGGCTACCATAGTGCGGTTGGGAATATGAACATGATTAGATTAATATCCAGTATTCGAGAATGGATAATAAGTCGTAGGCGTGTGCATAAACCTTTAACCGTCCTGGTGGTGTAATGGTTAAGGTGGCACAAATATGTG
>CM064569.1:16393447-16563447 GCA_032716605.1 Paralithodes platypus
TAAAACCAAGGCAAACACAGTTTATCGCTAAATTTGTTTACTGCGAGTGTCTGGCCAGAAACACACATAAGGTCAATATGAACAAATCAACCATAACACACACACACACACACACACACACACACATACAAACGATAATATAAAACATGCGTTATTTTCATTGAAAATTAATTATCCTTTCTGATAATAGCTGTTCATCATATTACCAAGGCAGGAAATATGAGCTCGTAAATATTAAATTGGTCGTTTCCCAAGAGATTAATAAATATGTTCATCAGCAAGCGTTGTCAGTAAACTTGATTTGTTTTCTATATAAGTAGACTATGACGTACAAAGAGTTCTGGAAAATTATATAAGGTATGGTACAGCTGTGGACAATAATAAATGTACATAATTTGGAAGAATAATTACGATACAAAGACCTAAGATCATATCATTGAATTTCACTTGCACAATTATAATGTGCTCAGTCTGGTTTGGACAATATTAAGCTCAGCTCAGAATTTCTTGCCATCAATGATATTGGGCCTCATAGGTCTGCCATACCCTATAATTCATTGAAATATACTATAGCCTATGTCATTGCTGCCAAAAATATAATTAATTGTCATTACATTTTGTGAGTTAACTCATAAGCTGCACAGCTATGGTATTTGAAAGTACCTGCCATGCTGCAAAGGTATTTGGTACATTCCTTACAAAAATCGTCAATTTACCATATATGTCATTAATACTTATCCATATGCACCTATTTTACTTTTAATGTGAACATATGAATATTGGAAAGCAATAAAACAAGTGGTAACAGCAATTGGCTGGTGAAATCGTATATTTTAGCCCCACTGTCGTAATCTGACCTTGACCGACTAGAGAGAAATATCCTCCCTCTCTCGTGTCTAGCATGACTCTGAGAGATAGGGGGAGATCTCAGACTGGCTTAGAGGGTCGGAAATACACTCCTTCATCCTTCCCCCTCTCCCTCAGCCGTCCTCGTGCAAAAATACTCAATAAATATCAGGAATAATAGGGAAAATACCGGATAATTGAGGAGGGGAGAAGGAGGGGGTTGGGACAAATGTGTAGGAGTGGTAGCAAGTAATGGAAGGGAATTATCTCACCTAATCACAAATTGCTTTGTTTTGAGCGCCACTGGGGTGTTTTACAAAACAATTTTTAGGCCTTGGATCTTAACCTCTTAACTGCACAGCTATGGTATTTAAATGTGCCCGCGTTGCGAAGTTATTCTGATTCATTCCTCACTAAAATTGGTAATTTACCATATGTATAATTAATAATTATCCATATGCACCTATTTTACTTTTAACCCGCTGTATACCAGCTAAATATTTATAAATGTACCACCCAGGACTGGCTGATTCTGATTTTTGTTTATTCCAGAAACAATAGCGAATGGGTTAGGAATGAAGGAAAAACCACGAAAAACCGATCAAAAAGCTCAAAAAATGGTCCTACAGAGCCCCCGAAAACGGATTTTACAAGAGTAAAAATTGAAGGCAATTCCCCCCAAAAAACATGTTTTTGCGCGCTCACGCACACGCAGTTGGACTTTGAGAGTTTTCAACCATCGGCATGGGTGCGTGGGATACTTACACAGTTCTCATATAAATCTGAGCCCTCTAGGTGCCATAGGACCGGAGTAATTGGGACCGGACCGGCCAGGACGCAAACCATGCGTCGCTGGGGTTTAGTGTTACATACATTGTGGACGCAAACCCTGCGTCGCTGGGGCTCAGTGGGTTAATATGAACATATGAACATGGGAAAGCAATAAAACAATTGGTAAGAGCAATTCGCTGGTGAAAATTTTATATTTTAGCTCCGCGGTCGTAATCTGGCCTTGAGCAGTGAGAGACTTACACCCTCACTCTCTCATGTGTCGTGTGGGACTGAGAGACCAGGGGAGCTTTCAGACTGGCTTGGAGGGTCGGAGTTACACTCCTCCACCCTCCTCCCTGTCTCCCATCCGTTCTCCCACGAAAATACTCTATAATTATCGGGAATAATAGAGAAAATACCTGATAATTGAGGAGGGGGAAAAAAAGGGGGGGGGGGAGTGGAAAAGTAATGGAGGGAAATTATCTCGCCTGAACACAAATTTGTTTTTCTTATTGCCACTGGGGTGTTTTAAACATTTTTTTTTAGGGATCTTAAGAGTCTTCCCGCAGCCCCCCAGAAGGACCTCTTAAGAGTTTTCCCGCAATCCTGCCGGGTTAAGAGTCTGGCCGCATTCGCCGAGTAGAACCTCTTAAGAGTCTGGCTGCAGTCCCTGGGTTAACCCGGGAACTGCGGGAAGACTCTTAAGAGTTCCCCCGGCGGACTGCGGGAAGACTCTTAAGAGTCGGAGACAAAAAAATCAACTTTAAACATCGAAAAAAAAAAAAAAATATTTTAATTTTTTAATTTTTTAATTTTGTTTTTGCCCCTGGGCCATGCAAAATATCACTCCTCTACCTCCCCTCCTTCCCCACTGTCCTCCCCTCCTTCAGTTATCACCTATTTTCCCTGTTATTCCCTTATTCTGAGGTATATTTTCGTGCTAACATTAGCGAGTTGCAAGCAGGGCATTGTCAACACTGTTAGCAAGCTAGTGCAAGAGAGAGAGAGAGAGTATCGATCGACTGTGTCTCAGTGGCCTTGGGGGAAATTGGCGGGAAAGCAGGTTGCCTCACCCATACATTATATAACTCGCGGCCTGTATCTCCGATTTTGACCATCCAAACGCTGTTTTCACTCGTTTTATTGTTGTTTCAGGTTAATATCTTTATAATCAACCCATAATAGGCACGTATGGATAAGTATTAATGCTATATATTGTAAAATGAATATTTTAGTGATGGACACAGCTCAAATACGTCAGCACAGGCAGAGGTGTCTAATTACCCCCATGCGCACTTCTTAGGTTAAGGGTGGAAGCAAGAACGGCGGCCTTCTTGAATCGCTGGAGATCTTTCTTGAAAAATACAAGAACAAAGTAAAAATCAAGGATGCTTTAGCACGTTTCAGAAGTAATTTTTGGTCAAGGTTATTTTTATCCTCCAATTCATGTACTTCGATAATTATTTCATATATACAACCTTCATGACCCATACATCATTCCTATATATTTCATTACCATCGGAAATTATATTATTTACCCATTATCCAGGGATTTCAAGACATGGGCTTCCGAAAACCATATTTTGTCATTTACCTATCCTAACAACCCAACCCAACCAGACTCCCGCTGGTTTTACCATTGATATATGGGAAAATACTGAAACTATGGTGGAAAGTTAAAACAAAATAGTTCTCCACTGATTCAAAATAAATAAATAAAAAGAAACATTATTTGGCATAAGCCTATACCGGTATAAGAATGATGTACGGTACCGGTACCGGTATGAGTCATAAGGATTGTATATAATATGACGATAATCTAAATCTCGAGGTGCCTGAATTGGAGGATAAAAGTAACCTTGTCTTGTTTTTTTGTTTTTTGAGAAGCTAAAAAAGTGGAGTTTCAGAATAGTTTTTAGAAGAAGAATATGGTAGAAGCCTTCATACCAGTAGTCCATGGCCCCATTGCCCTAGGAATATTGAACAATTCGTAATATCACCAACCCACATATTAACTTACAAATATACCTAATTAATGAAATCAATGAAATTAATGAACACGTGTGGCACTTCCAGGACTCGACTCTAGGACACTCGCACAGAAATCCAGCGCACTAACCAACAACAAGTGGGGAAGGCTTTGAAGCTCAGGGAAAATTAGAGGCTAAGAATGCTTAACTCGTGAATATAGGTAGAAAAAACAACATCAAAACCTTTAATCGTACTTAAATAAAGAAACCCGATCCAAGTTTGGCACTTGCGTAATATAAAACATACAGTAAAGTATAAATACGATAAATGATGGTCGATCCGGACTCGAGCGTCTCCTGTTTCTCAGCATCAATACACAACCACTAGATATATCAAAACTAACCAAACTTTACGTAGATAATTTGAAAGAGCAGTTAGACCCAAAAATAAGCAAAAGTGCATGTTTAAAGTTATTAAAACCTCAAAATGAAAAAAAATAATATATTGGTTGAGCAAATAAGCCAGTAGGTTCCTAATTAAATTTGTGTGGGAAACAGGATGAGTTGAGGGGCCCTCAGTCCTCACTTATGACTTATTGTAATCATCATCTGTGTTGACAGTAGGGGCAATAATTAGGGAGAGAGCATCGGCGTTGGTGTGGAGGTTTCCTGGTCTGTAATGGATCTCAAAATCAAATTCCGCCAGGGTTTCCCGCCAACGGACGAGGAGGGCACAGGTGGTTTCGGATCGCCGTAACCATTACAAGGATTGGTGATCCGTGATGATGTCGACTTTTGTACCCAGGTGGAAGGACCGGAAATGGCTTAATGCCCAGATGACGCCGAGGCGTTCTCTCTTCGTAGCTGCATAGTTGTTTTGGGCTGTTTTCAAGGTGGATCTGGTGCAGGCGATTATGTGCTCATGCCCATCCTGTATTTGAGCTAAAACAGCTCCATTGGCGTATAGGGACACGTACGTATATAAGCGGAATAGTTGTTTGTAGTCGGGAAATGCGACTGTAGGGGCTTGGACCAGGTGTTGTTTTAAGGTGTTGAACGTCTGGTCTCTCGCTTGGGTCCATTCAAAGGGCTCATCCTTCTTAGTGAGTTCGTGAAGAGGGCACGCAATGGCCGCAAAATTATTCACGAACCTCCTGTAGTAAGTGGCGAGTCCCAGGAAAGAGCAGACGCCCTTTACCATCCAATGGGGTGTATGGGCTGCAATGGCGGAGAGCTTGTATGGCTCTGGGGAGATACCCTCGGCAGAGATAACGTGACCGAGGAACCCGACGGTGGTACTAGCCATTTAGCATTTGGCAGGCTTGAGCTTGAGGCCAGCTGCTCGTATTCGCTCAAGGACTTGCCGTAGTCGAGTTATATGTTCCTCCCATGTCTTTCCATAAACTATTACGTCATCCAGGTAGGCCAGGCAGATTTCATAAGTGAGGCCTTTGAGGACGGATTCCATAAGGCGAGAGAAGGTGGCAGGCCCGTTATAGAGACCGAAGGGAAGTACGTTAAATTTGTACAAATTTCCCCTACTTGTAGAGAAAGCGGTCTTCTGTTGATGTTCCTTGTGGATGGGCACTTGCCAGTATCCTGCCTGTAGATCCAACGTGGTGAACCATCGGAAACCATGTAGGGAGTCCAGGGAGTCATCTATCCGGGATAGGGGGGTGGCGTCCTTGATGGTGATGTCGTTCAAGCAACGATAAACCACACAGAACCTGGTGGATCTGTCCTTCTTTTTTTACTAAAATGACTGAGGACGACCAAGGGCTGACTGAAGGAGTCGCTATCCCTGTGTCTAACATTTCCTGGACCTGACACTCCTCTTCTTGATGTTGCAAGGGATTCTTTCTCCTGGAGGGCTGACAGATGGTGGAGCCTGTGTTATGAGAGCCTTGGTTTATCCGATCTCTACGAAACTATGGGCGAACGCGTCAGCGAATTCATGAAGGACTTCCAGGAGTTGCTGGTGTTAGTCGTTTGTCAGCTCATCAGGAATGGAGGAAAGTATGAGCTGGGACATGCTGGTAGGTGTCAGAGATGGGTCCGCATCAAAAGTCTCGAGGTCGCCGATGATGAAGCCCTTGGGTAAGGTGAGAGGCTCATCCGTGATGTTGGCAACCAGGGCGACATTACGGTGGGGAGGCACGATGGCAGGTTGGATTCACCAGTGTCTTACACCCTCCACTACGAGTCTCTAACCCAGACTTCCTTCAGGAGTCTCTGCAAGAGCTTTTTATGTTGGATCTTGGGTTCAACGAGTATGAGCCGTTTCACCAGTGTCTTACGCTCTCGTATCGCGGACTTAAGTAGGGAGTTGTTTCACCAGTGTCTTACACCCTCCACTACGAGTCCTGACTGAGAAGGAAGCCGTTTCACCAGTGTCTTGCGCTCTTCCAACCAGCCTTACTATTGTTGTAGGTTTACTAGAACTAGATCGCTGTCGGTACTGCATACTCTAATTATAGTCATTCCTGTACCAAGGCAATGTAAAGATGTTGAGTGTCACCAGTGTGGCCCAACAAGAATACTAGCATATCCCTCAAGGCAATATCTCGGTTAATGGTCCCAAGTCTTCTGATATTATCCCTACCAGTGTGGTAATACGGTGACTGGTCAACTCAACCAGTACCAAATCAACCAATACGGTTAGGTTAGGTTAGGTTAGGTTAGGTTAGGTTTGTATTATATTTTGGCACTGGTTTGGTTGGTCTTGGTTGAGAGCTACTGGTTGAAATGGTCTACTGGTTGAGATGAGATGGAACCTGGTAATACTATCTATCTAACTCTACTGATGATGGGGTAGGCTGAGATAGTCTTATCAATTCCGTGGTTCTTCATAATACTATCTATCTAACTCTACTGATGATGGGGTAGGCTGAGATAGTCTTATCAATTCCGTGGTTCTTCTCGGTAAGTCCTTTCACGGCTAGAGGGGCGGCTGTGCATAGAGGAGGGGCTGGGCCGGCTGTGGTAGCCCTTCTGGAATCCGCGCCATGCAGGTGGTGCATCTCCGAGTAAGAAGGGCGCGTGGTGTGTTGGTTTCTATGCACAGATTTCCCATCACAATGTCTTGAGGGTTTATCTTGATTTGGTATATCATCAGTAGGTGCCATCCTCCCACGTAAGTTCTTTCCTGGGCTCGGGGGAAGTGCCTGAGTGATGCAGGTGACCCGAGCAAAGTGTGGTGGGGAGTCGCTTATGCCCTCTTGTCTTGTTGGCGTGGTGGCAGTGGTTGTTGGTGTGTGCGGGGCCTAATCTCTGTGGTTTATCTCCTTGATGCTTTTCTTCCCGATCTCAAATAGTAAGAAATCATGAAAGAAAGGGTCGGTGATATAATTTCCCTAAATACCGATTTTTTGTTATATTCCATTTGTCATTTATAGGGAAACTGAAGAACCTAACCAATCTAGTTTGGGATAAGGTAGGATAGTTGTCCTTTCTGATGACGTAAGGATCAATTTTATTTGAATTCGTTGCCTTTGTTCAGTGGAAGAATTAAATATATATTAATCGAAATACAGGAAGAAATAAGAAAGTATATTGAGTATGTTGTGTTTATTTGTCCTTGATATGTATATACAGCTAAGGCCACATGGTCAGAGTGCATGATTGCATGGAATGCAATTTATGTAATAGTTAAATAGCAATTAATGCATCTATATAATTTGGTTTAGTTGGTGACGTGAGCTAAAACAATAGTTTTACGATCTTTTACAGTATAATATATACAGTATATAGTTCGTTCATATCAGAAAACATTACTTTTGAACACATATACAGTATGTTGTAACAAGATAAAATTAGAGGCTTCATAATGTAAGTCTTGCCATTACATCAAATTTGCGATTACTATACAGTACTGTGGAGTGCACTAACATGTATGAATGAAAGAGAAGTGCGATCCCGTAGATTGTTGTCACTATTAGTTCTGGATAGCAACAACAGATGGTGTTATTTTGTGGTGGCATTTTACAGCCTTTAGGAGCACGATATTATTAGTACATTAGATAGGAGGTTTCCCATCTCCTGGTAAGTATATAATCTCTGCTGAGCAGTGTCAACCTGTAGGCCTACAGGAAGCTACACACGGTTTGGTTCCTTCACTAACTCGCTATGAAGTCGAATGCGACCTTGTAGTTCAGACAGAAGAAGCATTATTAAGCTGCATATATTATATGCCTTGATTTTCAAAAGGCCTTTAACCCTTTATTAGAGGCTCACCACTTAAGTCGTATTTAATAAAGCTGGACTATGTGGCGGCGCTCGACATAACTCGAGTGGCAATTTCAGCACGTAATGTGGCTGAGAGAGAGAGACAAGTGGTGGCAGGAGACTAGCGAGCGTATGACTGCTCCAGACCACCGCGGCGAACCTACTGACACAAATCTCAGCTCCCTCCTCCCTCTCTCACTCGCTACATACTCAATTATGTACCGAAAGTACCGAATTACCTGCTTTTTGCACTCGCGTTGCACGGTTATTGCAAGAAAACTATCCATCATACAAGGATCGTTATGGTGTCATTCGAAAGCTCTGTTTATGCCCTTTCAGGGATAGATACTTGTTTTACGTTCTGGGTCTTATTTAGGCATGAAAATGATCACGTAAACAGCCCTATTTTGGCTAAAAACACCCCGCTGGGCGGTACACATAAATAAACCGCATAGGCCGCTCGTAAGGTGTTAACAAAGTTCCCCACAAACGTTTACTGCTATAACTAAAATCGCATGGAATGCAAGACGGTGTGTTGAAATGGATAGAAAATTGGCTCAGCGACAGAAAGTAAAGAGTAGTCATAAACGGTAAGGCATCTAAATGGACCAATGTAAGTAGCGGGGTACCCCAGGGATCGGTACTAGGACCAATTCTCTTTCTAATTTACATCAATGACATAGATGAGGGTCTCACCTGTATAATCTAAAAATTTGCTGACGATACAAAAATTGCAAATAGCGTACTCTCAAAAGAACAAGTTGACGATATGCAACACAATCTAGATAAGTTGTCATTTTGGGCCCAAATTTGGCAAATGAGTTTCAATGCGGATAAATGTAAAGTACTACATATCGGATACCAAAATGAGAAAGCAAACAATTCGATGAATGGCACTCAGCTTAAGAATGTAGACAGAGAAACTGATCTGGGAGTAACAATATCGAGTAACCTAAAACCGAGTCAACAATGTTCAGAAGTTGTTAAGAAAGCAAACAAAATAATTGGCTTTATAAGCAGGTCATTTGAGGATAAATCCAAAGAAGTTATACTAACCCTTTACAATTCCTTAGTCCACCCTCTTCTGGAATACTCTGTTCAATCCTGGTGCCCTATTTACCAAAAGGATATAGACAAGCTAGAGCGAGTTCAACTTAGGGTTACCAAAATGATACCTAGCCTAAAGAACAAACCATACGAGGAGCGTCTTAGAGAATTAAATATATATCCTTTAACCCAGCGCAGATCAAGTGTTCAAAATCATCAAAGGCATCGACAATATGAACTGTAGTAAGTACTTCACTATCGACCAATTTAATTACATGCGGGGAAAAGGTTGCAAAATTATTGGTAAATCTTTTAACTCGCACGAATCTAAGAATTTCTTCTTCAATCGAGTTGTCAACTTGTGGAATGGGCTTCCCCGGAACGTTATAGACTGCAGCACCATTGATTCATTTAAACTTCGCCTAGACAAAATTATTATCTTGCATCAAACCCGCGATTGACTGCGTTTGTAAATGAATAACTTTATTTTATCCCCCCCTCAGTTACTAACCCATCTGTCCCCTACTAACTTCGTAATCCTGCCACGGACATTAGTTCCAGGGCAGTAGTTCCCTTTCCAATGTTCCCTTACCCACTCTAAACCACTGTTTGGACACTTGATCCTCAGTGTTTTGGAGGACAAACAGCCTAGAAGGGTCACTTGACCGGTTGTTGCTTGATTTCCTTTGTACTCATTTGTACTCCTTTGTACTCTCTCTCTCTTTCTCTCTCAATATTTGTCTATTTAACGGCATTTCAATCTATGTATTAATCTATCTATCTTTGCATTAATCAAGGCAAGTATTTTGTTAACCCCTTCTGTACCTGCTCCGCCCGTTTAACTTTAATCTGGCTACTATTAGACAATGTGTGTGCAGTTTACAAAGGGCCTCCAGCAATTAACAAGTTCGAAGTATCTTTCTTAACCCTTTTTACTACCACAGATCTTTCTTAAACTGCACACAATAGTCTAAACATAGCTACAATAAAATCGAAAAGACGTAGTCGGTAAAGAGGGGGTTAGGAGGTCGTTTAATTAATGGTGTGTGTGGAGGCAATCAGTGAAGGGAAGGAGTAGAGGGTGGAGGGGAGGGGGAGTCTTAAGGGGGGTCACCTGTTTTTGTTTTATCTTTCTCTCCTTTCCTCTCTTTCTCTGGTTTGTATCCATTCGGCCCCATTCAGCCAACTGTTTCAAGACGTTTATTCCAATCCAGGTGTCGATTTCTTCCTGGCGAGCGATAGCTACCCAGCATTGTATGGAGAAATCCGGCATCGCCGGAGATATTTGTCTATCAAAAAATGTATTAATTTAGCTTGCTGTCAAAACACAAATATATATAAACTGGCTCGCTACCGCTCGCCAGGAAAATATTGACACCTGGATGGGGGTAAATGTCTTAAAACAGTAGGCTGAATGGGGCCAATTGGATACAAGCCAAAGAGAGAGGGAGAGAAAGAGAACAAAAGCGAGGTGGGACCCCTTAAAGGTGAGGGTGCATGGGTTGAGGTAAACATGGAAAAATAATCGCCAACCTGCATATAATTATCTTGTAAAATGCAATGTCACTGAAATAATTATTAACAATGGTATAAAGGATTTTGCGGATCGTCTATACTGGGCCTGTGATGTCATAGTGACGTCACACCAGTATCCTTATCCTAAACTGGATGGTGGACTTACACTCTTATGACGTCACAAGCCCGGTATAGCCGATCCACAAAATCCTTTATACCATTGTTAAACATTATTTCAGTGCCATTGCATTTTGCAAGATAATTATGTACAGCTTGGCGATTATCATTCCATGTTTATCTCAACCCATGAGCCCCCACCTTTAAGGATATGTGTCTGTTTGTGTGTCATTGTCTGTCTGTCTGCCTGTGACTGTGTGTATGCAACTACTACTAAAAACAATCCTTTGGAGATTCTGACATATTTTTGTCCGTTTATTCTGGCCATTAAAAGACGATTTTATACAGCTTAGGAAAGGATCTGTGGGAATTGTGAGGGTAAAGACTATCGCAATCAACCCTCTGACTTCCATATACCCTTTTTAGTCTGAATAATATTGTCTAATGATGACAATAAACCAGGAAAGAAAACCCTCATCGGATCTTCTAACGGTAAAGTTTCTTTTAGAGTAAAATCGCTACATAGAATATTTCAAGATTGATATGAATCCAGATAAATACCAAACAAAAATATATACTGTTTATTGTAAACAAGGGTAGATATATATTAGAGGAAGAATGGCGGCCCAGTTATTATGGCTTACATTTATATGTATGTAGCAGATGGATGATATGCAAGTGTTATGCCTACAATAAAAATAGCATCCATCAGTACCACCATAACACCCTGGCATAAGGATACCAAAACACCAGGACAAGAGGACCAGAGCATTCTTCATCCGCACAGATGAAGTGACCAGACCATTTCACGGAGTGCCGTTGGATGGCCCAAAAACAAAAACAACAATCCGCTGTGCCCCTCTAGCACCCACAGGAAAGGATCAGGACTCACCGGAACGAGGAGAGACCACCCAAGTCATAATGATCAGGATAAGCCGGCTAGGTACGAGAATAGCAGATCCTGGTCTAAAGACAGGAGTCCTTCCAAGATCGAGACTGGATTCATGGTCTAAAGACAAGACTTCCCTCGGTCTGAAGATGTGACAGTGATAAGGTTTTGGTTAGCCAAATACGCGCGAGACTAGCTATTCTGGTCCTAAGACAAAACCGCTAGGTACGACACCAGTAGGTTGGTGTCGTGAATCCTAGCTGGTATATATACTGTAGTTTGAATTTCCCGGGTTCACGACAGCTGGTTCCTTTTTGTTTATACACATTACTTTATTTATCTTTGTGGATAAATATTACTGTGGTTGCACCAATTATACCTTATTATTTAATCACAGAGGACGATATAGAACCCTTAAATATATTTTATATTGTCACGATAAAAGGGAATCTCAGACACACTTCACACAGACTTCGTCCCGCTAACAACAAACCACCAGTTGCTGCCACATAACACCAGAACTTCACTGATATTCACCTACCGACGTGTCCATCACCTATCCTACACTCTTTGCATCACAGCTAAGTTACTTTAATACTAGAAGTATATACTTCATAGATATAACTGGGACTACCACAGATAGCCTACATATACAATTTAACACGTAAGTCAACCGCCGACCGGTATCATTTTTATAGCCTAGGCCAATTCATCTTTCCAGGTTTAATTATTTAATTTATATCCGTTTCTCCTCTACCCCCTAGGAATAATAAACAGGATAGTTGGTAAGACAGAAGGAAATTGAGGCTCGACGCTCATCCCTCTGCTCTGCAACAACTTGCATGTGAGACGATACTAAGCGATGCTAGTGGTCCGATCCCTAGCCTCCAAGCTGGACAACACGCTAAGAAGACAGGAACCCCCTGCAAGTGAAAACCCAAGTCCAGATATAAACGAGAGAGAACATCCAGAAAGAAAAATCGAAAAGAAAAGCTACTAGAATACTAGATAAATCATTAACTCCTCCTCCGACGCCAGGGAAATCATTAAAATAAATATATTATATTTGTCTCTACCTAAGAGACCCTTCTTGCCTCCTAGTAATATTCCCCCTCTGGGAACCAATATACATATAAACTATCCTCGTCTTCCTGCTAAATAATGTCTATGATATTATAGTCGGACAATCTGGTTCGATAAAATATAGATTATAAATTGTAGTGTGACATAAATTACCATCACTCCAATGCCCGCTCGCACATACTTTTATATTCAGTGATTGTTCTAGATAAATAAATATTCCCTATTTAAAAACTGAAAGTAAGAACATATTGTCAAGAGATATAAGAGAAAATGTGAACTCATGAGCAATAGTAATCAGACTAACTTTACACAAAATCCGACTCTATGATATAACTAGTTTAGATAGGCTGTTTGCCATTTCCATGTCTATGAAACTACCAAGTACTGTACATTCAACCTTGATTTAATATTGTAGCTTGCTGAACCTAAGAACTCGCAAATTCATATAATTGCATGAATACCTTTGACCAAGTGTATCTCACAGCCATTGTATTAGCAATTTCCGTAAAGATAAACACAGAATTTCTGAATTATTATAAGATCAGATATTCTTTCCCTTACTAGATTTTTTATATTTTGACTAGTCTGAGAACCCATAATAAATAATAGCTGTATACATATATCCACCACGTGTACTACTCACCTACTGTATCTTAGAGAACGTACTCCAAGGAGAACGCTTGACTGTACATTTTTGCTCAGACTCAAGTAAAGTGAGATTTCAGTAACTTTGTGACTTGCATCTCTTATATTTAGCTGTAACTTCACTAAACATAAATCCCTTTTATATTGTGAATGTACTATTGTATTGGTACCTCTGTATTGTTGTAGTATTATTGTGTGGCCTATTATTATTATTTGGTGTATTAAGGGAGCCCACCTCGCGTTTTTGTTCTCTTTCTCTCCCTCTCTCTTTGGCTTGTATCCATTCGGCCCCATTCAGCCAACTGTTTTAAGACGTTTGCCCCCATCCAGGTGTCAATATTTTTCTGGCGAGCGGTAGCGAGCCAGCATATATATATATATTTTTATTTTGACAGCAAGCTAAATTTGTACATTTTTGATAGAAAAATCTCTCCGGCGAAGCCGGATTTCTCCATACAATGCTGGCTCGCTATCGCTCGCGGGAAGAAATCGACACCTAGATGGGGATAAACGTCTTAAAACAGTTGGCTGAATGGGGCTGAATGGATACAAGCCAGAGAAAGAGATAAAAAGAGAGAACAATTTAAAAAGCCGGTGACCCCCTAAATAAACCTGTCGTAATGTACCTTTAGTAATATTATCTTGCATTGTGTTTGATCGTAGACACAAGATAAGTCTTATATTCTTCCTGTTAGTAGAACTCACCAAATTACCATATTTGCTGTAGCAAATTAGAAAGTCTACTTTAATTACTTGTAGACAATATTCTACATATTAGACAAGACCTGTAGAAGTAAATGGGAAGCGTTTACACAATTAATACTCTTAAGGGGGGTCACAGGCTTTTTTCTCTTTCCTTTTCTCTCTTTCTCTGGCTTGTTTCTATTCGGCCTCATTCAGCCTACTGTTTTAAGACGTTTACTCCCATCCACGAGCCAGCATATTGTGTTTAAAAGTTTTTGATAGCAGGCTAAATTTGTACATTTTTCGATAGAAAAATTTCTCCCAGCCGGTTTTCTCCATGCAATGCTGGTTCGCTATCGCTCACTAGGAAGAAATTGACACCTGGATGGGGATAAACGTCTAACAACAGTAGGCTGAATGGGGCCGAGTGGATAAAAGCCAGAGAAAGACATAAACAGCGAGAAACAAAAACTGTCACCCCCCTTAAGCCACCTCCTTCTAGTTAAGGACAAATCAAATTAGTTTAAATACCACCAGATGATTCAGTTCAATTTAAACAGAAGTGTTCAGACTCTAATACACGAGAGAGAGAGAGAGAGAGAGAGAGAGAGAGAGAGAGAGAGAGAGAGAGAGAGAGAGAGAGAGAGAGAGAGAGAGAGAGAGAGAGAGAGCTGCTATAACCACCATTTGGGATTCCAGTACATCTCTTGAAGGAATTTGTTCTTCCTATTAGTAAAGTAGGACGGAGGGTGGGAGGAGGGAAGGATGGAAGGAAAGAAGGAAGGAAGGAAGGAAGGAAGGAAGGAAGGAAGGAAGGAAGGAAGGAAGGAAGGAAGGAAGGAAGGAAGGAAGGAAGGAAGGAAGGAAGGAAGAAAGGAAGGAAGGAAAGGAAGAGAGAGTGAAAGGAATAAAAGAAGGATATAAGGAAGACATGGGTGAATGAATGAATGAGGGAATGAAGAAAAGGATGAACGAACTATAGCATGAATGAACTGAAAGATAACAGGAAGGAATAATGAAGGGAGGAGGAGAGGAAATAAATTTAGCAAACAAAAGGCAAAGGGAAAACATAAATCGTAGGTAGAGAGGCAAACAGAAACGTTTGAAAGTAGACAAACACGTAGGGAGATACACAAATATCAGACATATAAATATATCTAATTTATATATTTAATTAACTAATTCTGAACTCTTCACTGGCCAAACTTCCATCCCATTCAGTCCATTAGCTCAATTCGTCCCTCCCTCATTACCTTGATCTTTCTCTCTCTCTCTCTCTCGCTCTCTCATACATACACACACACACACACTACCAAACATGGCCAACACAAAAGACATATACTGTACATACTTATCTAATACCATCCACTATCACTTCATTTGAATATAATCATCCCTCTGAAAAATACTCACACAATTCAATATGCACTACCACACATGTATACGCTCACGTTCATCCACACCCACATACTAACACACACACTACACTTACACATAGACAGACACTACCCCCCCCCTCCACATACACCAACAGCCTACACGTTTTAGTGGAATATACTAAAATATTCCCTAAAATATATCGTCATCGTAGTCAAGGTGTTTAAAGATAATGCCACGTGTCACATTTTTCCAGGTAGATTGAAAGATATTACTCTGTGCCAGATTTGTTCATAACCTCTCATCCTTTGCAATAATATTATTTCATACCGAAGTATTCAAGGTCTGCTTTATCTTATAGTCAGACCAGCTGTTTCATTTCAGTTATATATAAATGATATATTTTACCAACCATTCACGATTCCCACGCTAATATGTTAATCATACCACTGTTTTTCATCTGGATGCAGAAATTCATTTAATCAATATACGTCACTCGCTTGGCTTATTACAAATATATTAATCTGGTTACTGAGGAGTTTCAAGTTATCATACATTTTCCACCAATCTCCTCGCGTCCGTTATACATAATGCAAAACATAATATAACCGACCAACATACATAACACGTAGCATATTTAATACAGAACAATACACGTATCACAAAGAATCATGTATAATATAACACATAAAATAACACATATCATAACATAACATAATACACATGACATACCACACACAATAGCAACGCAATGCATATAACACATAAAATAACAACGCAACACATAACAACTTAAATTAACATAATACAACACATAACAAAACACACAACACATACAATAACAACGCAACACATAACACAAAACAACATAACACAACATAACACACAACATAACACAACACAACATAACACAACACAACATAACACACAACATAACACACAACATAACACACAACATAACACAACACATACCAAAACACACAACACAACACACAACACATAATATAACATAACACAACATAACACAACACAACACAACACAACACATAACAAACACAACAAAACACAACATACAACACAACACACATAACACAACATAACACAACACAACACAACACATAACAAACACAACAAAACACAACACACAACACAACACACATAACACAACACAACACAACACATAACAAACACAACAAAACACAACATACAACACAACATATAACACAACACAACACAACATAACACAACACATAACAAACACAACAAAACACAACATACAACACAACATATAACACAACACAACACAACACAACACAACACAACACAACACATAACAAACACAACAAAACACAACATACAACACAACACATAACACAACACAACACAACACATAACAAACACAATAAAACACAACATACAACACAACATATAACACAACACAACACAACATAACACAACACAACACAACACAACACATAACAAACACAACAAAACACAACACACAACACAACACACATAACACAACACAACACAACACATAACAAACACAACAAAACACAACATACAACACAACACAACACAACACAACACAACACATAATAAACACAACAAAACACAACACACAACACACATAACACAACACAACACAACACATAACAAACACAACAAAACACAACATACAACATAACACAACACAACACAACACAACACAACACATAACAAACACAACAAAACACAACACACAACACAACACACATAACACACAACATAACATAACACAACACAACACAACACAACACAACACATAACAAACACAACAAAACACAACATACAACACAACATATAACACAACACAACACAACACAACATAACACAACACATAACAAACACAACAAAACACAACATACAACACAACATATAACACAACACAACATAACATAACACAACACAACACAACACAACACATAACAAACACAACAAAACACAACATACAACACAACACATAACAAACACAACCAAACACAACATACAACACAACACACAACACAACACAACATAACACAACACAACACATAACAAACACAACAAAACACAACACACAACACAACACACATAACATAACACAACACATAACAAACACAACCAAACACAACATACAACACAACACATAACACAACACAACATAACACAACACAATACAACACAACACATAACAAAAAACAACACAACACACATAACACACAACATAACATAACACAACACAACACAACACAACACAACACATAACAAACACAACAAAACACAACATACAACACAACACATAACACAACACAACACACACATAACACACAACATAATACAACACAACATAACACAACACATAACAAATACACAACACACACACACACATAACACAATAACATAACCAGTCATAAACCAACTGTCCACCATCAAGTTTCCGAGTGAATGGTCCGCTGTGTGGATATTACAAGCTTCAATTACCGTAATGCTGATAACGCCAAAAACAAAAACTAAATATATAGATGAATAAATAAATATATAAGTAAATAAATACAATGAACACAAAATACAAAAATAATTACATTTATGTATAAAAAGTAAAATAATACAACTATAAATCGTTGGAGCAGATACCTTCGTTTTCGCTGGTGGAGGTATGCTCTCTACTGATCGACTCCTAGATTGAATCACTTCTTTCTGGGCGCATATCCTATCTGTTCATCAAATTTCGTGATAATCGGTTGATAACTTTGAGATATCTGGTTTACAGATAGATAGACAGACAGAAAGACAAAGGTAATAATTAAACTGTAGTGGTGGTTGTAGTTGACCTTCTGTAATAGTATGTGGTGTAATGGTTTAGATGCTTATGTTCGGAGTGTGGTGTCCCGAGTTTGAATCCCGGGAGGACCATATGCTTTCATTAATTTATTCAAGTGCATTGGGGTGTGTAATTGATGATTAATGTTAAGAACGGTGTGTTACTTAATACTATACCGGTAGAATCTAGGGACCAATGGACGGTAGGGATTTATCTCTGGATGAATTTAAGGATTTGTCTGGGGAATATAATAAGGATTTTTCTCAATAATCATATGAGGATTTCTTTGTTATTCTTTCAAAGTAATATGTTATGGACTTACTTGGAATACATTCTGTGGATTCATGGATGTAATATTTTTTAGAATTAAACAGAAGAATCGTTGAAGAATTCGTCAGATTTTTGTTTGTGTATATATGAGGATCATATATATATATATATATATATATATATATATATATATATATATATATATATATATATATATATTAATGATTAATATACTGTAAATATATTTAACGAAAACAAATCAGGTTTTGTTTCTTAAGTAGTTAGAGTCTTACAGATTGATCAGCAGAATAAAATATTGAATTTATGTGAAGAATATTTAAGATATCTAGCATTATTTATTTAGCTATTTGAGAAATAATTTGAGCTTGGCAAATTCAAGCTTTCATAAGAGGATGTTCTTGTAAATGTTTGATTAATTTACCAATTAACTGGTATGATATGACCATAGACAGGAAATAGACAAGCAATACAACTTACCCTACAATACTGCTGAGCCACAAAAACTTATATCACAGGTCCTCATTAACGCTTAAGAGGGTACTACTCGCATTTTCTGGACCCCCTTCTCTCTCATGTTTAGCATATTAGTTTTGAGGTTTTAAGACGTTCGTTTGGCGATTTTGAGACCTTTCGCCTCATGTGTTTATCAATATTAAGACTATTCGTGCCCTTTAGGTGTCGATGTTTTCCTGGCGAGCGAAAGCGAGCCTCTAATTTTAGAAGAAATCGGCCTTTGGCCGGGAAACTTTTGTACCGAAAAATTTACAAATTTATCTTGAAAGGGGGTCTAAGGGGTGTTTTTCTAAGCTTGATGGAGGTCTAGCGAGGAAACTCAAAATGTAATTAATAAATATATATATATATATATACCAAAAAACAGAGAGAGAGAGAGAGAGAGAGAGAGAGAGAGAGAGAGAGAGAGAGAGAGAGAGAGAGAGAGAGAGAGCATAAAATAGCAAGCCGCGAGAAAGTGCTCTGTCCCTTTTTAATTTAATAAGAGCTGCAGTGTGTGTGTGTGTGTGTGTGTGTGCGTGTGTAAGAACATTGTCATTTCCAATTTTCCTTTAAAGTTTCAAGAATGAGGTTGAGGTAGCTGCGAGATTATATTCATTATTAGTGAGTATAGAAATACATTCATGTTTGTAAAATCTTCGGTCTTCCATTCAATTTTTATTCTCATTGAATTAAATATATTGAAATTATAATTCTTCTTCCTTATACAATCTATCGATTTATCTCTCTCTTTATATATTGATTTACTTACTTAATATGGAATATATTCCTTTATTTATGTCTATTGTTTTAATCAATATGCATTTATTTTTACATGTTCTGGGTATTTATCTCTCTAATCTCAATCAATATTTTGCATTGACGTTCCTTTAAAAATAGGAATTCATGTTCCAATAATCCAAATCCGAAAACCAATAATATATTACCCAGATTGCCCCCTGAGGTAATCTTAAGTGAACAATATTTTCACTATTTAAACTATATATTTAGTTTGATGGAATCATGTAACATTATTATGCAGTCTCTTTGTTTCGTGTTTAATACAATCAAATTATACACTCGGCTTTGAATTGCCAATTGACCACTTGCGAGTTTCAGGCTATAAGGAAGTTGGAGCTATAAACATCGATATAAAACAGAAATGCAATAATGGTGTAGGTTTCTGATGGATGGAAAGTATGATTAATTCATTTGTATGGGTTTATGAATGCACTACAACCGTATTTTAGCTGGTAATTCTGCTAAATATCGATGTCTACAGCTCCAACTCCCTTATAGCCTGAAACTCGCATGTTGTCAGTTCCCCCCCCCCCCCCTCTCTCGCTCTCTTTCTCTCTCTGTGTTTTGGTCTAGTAATCCTTCTCTAATCCTTTTCCCATTAGACCGTTCTCATCCTTTTAATCACTCCATTCTCCACAATCCTCCTTTAATGGTTTCTGGTATATCAGTTCTCTTATTGTTCTTCTCCTCAAATGTTTGCATTTATATTTCTTTTCTCTTCGTTCTTTTCTATTTTCCCATTGCATCCACACTCATATTTGCCTTTCTTTTCCTTAACTTTAATAAGTTTCGTTTCATAATGTTTGTCTTTTATTTCGTCCTTATCTTTCCTTCGTTAAGATTCCCTGGTTTGTATGCACTGGACCCTTTGATTAGCTCCCCACTCATTAACAATTCACCTACTGTCTTCCTCCCCTCCTTCTTCCCTTCCCTAGTATAATCCTACTTCTTCCTTTCTCCCTCTTTCTTCTCCTCCTTTCCTTCCTCCTTTCCTTCCTTTTCACTCTCCTCCTCCCTCTCCTTTTATTCCTCCTTTCCTTCCTTTTTCTTCTCCTCCTTCCCCTCCTTGTTCCTCTGCTATATTACTCACCTTCTTCCTTAAAACTCGCCTTTATACTATCCGTTCAGCATTGTGTCTCCTCCTGTTAGTCCCATACCCCATCTTCCTTTCTCCTTCTCCCCTACCTCGTGTGTCCTTGCTTTATTTCCCTCTTTCTCCACCTCCCTCTTTCCAACCCACTTTCCTTCATTTCCTAAACTAAGTAGCGTTTACTTCCAGAATTGTATACCTCTGTTCCTAATCTTCATCTTCCGTTTGTTTCTTTCCTGTCATTCCCATGATGATTCCCTTCCTTCTCCTGCATGCTGTACTGGCCTATCTCTCCTGCATGCTGTACTGGCCTATCTCTCCTGCATGCTGTACTGGCCTATCTCTCCTGCATGCTGTACTGGCCTATCTCTCCTGCATGCTGTACTGGCCTATCTCTCCTGCATGCTGTACTGGCCTATCTCTCCTGCATGCTGTACTGGCCTATCTCTCCTGCATGCTGTACTGGCCTATCTCTCCTGCATGCTGTACTGGCCTATCTCTCCTGCATGCTGTACTGGCCTATCTCTCCTGCATGCTGTACTGGCCTATCTCTCCTGCATGCTGTACTGGCCTATCTCTCTTTAATCCCGTGTGGATTATGACGTGATTTTCAAACAGTTTATTCTTGCTATTCATAGACGATTTTATTCAGTTTAGGAAGAAAACTAAACAGTCAATTGAGATAGTTTGTACCCCTTTGATTCCTAGAAATCCTTCTTAATTTTCATAATATCGTCTAATAATAGCAAGAATAATGTGCAAAAATTGAGTCCTCGAACGTTAACACAGTTATTATTAACTTGGTAGGACGAGGGGGGTCGTGATTTTGGAATAATACAAGGATCTTTGTGGGTAAGCAGAAAGCAAGGGAAGGACAGAGGGGAAGTAGGGGGAACACACAGACAAATGTGAGGAATATTATACAACAAATCGAAGAAACATTAGGGAAATAGAGAAGGGAAGTTAGAAAATGGGTAATTGAGAAAATAGTGGATTAACGTATAAAGGCAGGGAGAACAGAATAAGAAAACGTGGTATAAATAGTGGGATTTTTTTTTTTTTTTTTTTTTCTATGTGATTGAGGGAGGCAAAAGGCATAACTGCCTATAGGAGTGCCTCCCCCATAGTTGAAAGAGTGACAGGGCCAAAATCAAGGGACGTTCGAGCCAAAATGCCTGGACACACGGAGTTTGAAGCAATTTAAGTCATAGGAAGAGGGAAAGACTGATTCTGGGAGAGAGTTCCAGAGCTCAGCTGTTGAGTAGAAGAAAGTTTGAGAGTAACGTTTCACTCTTGGGTTGGAGAGTTGCACAGAGTAGGGGTGGGATTGAGTTGCAAGACGGGTACCACGTGCCCTACGTAAAGGAGGTGGTATGCACTGGGATATTTATGCAAATAACATACCAAAGAAAACACAAAAAGTAAAAGGAAATAATGGACTCGTAAAATTGACAAATGACAGATAGAATACAAGGGAAGGCAAAGGTTAAGAAGTAAGGGGAAAATGGAGTAGGAGGAAAGGAATAAATAATGTTAGGAGGAGGGTAGACGTGAAGTTGGTACAAGTGTCTCCGAGGGGAATCAGGAAGCAGGGGGAAGGAAGGACTGAAAGGCCTACAGAGAGAGGGGATTTCCTTTGTACTCCTTCGCACACCCCTCTTTCACATCTTGTCTACCTTCCCTATCACACACCTCTTATACATCTTACTTCTTGCCTACCTTCCCTATCACACTCCTCTTATACATCTTACTTCTTGCCTACCTTCCCTATCACACACCTCTTTCACATCTTACTTCTTGCCTACCTTCCCTATCACACACCTCTTTCACATCTTACTTCTTGTCTACCTTCCCTATCACACACCTCTTTCACATCTTACTTCTTGTCTACCTTCCCTATCACACCCCTCTTTCACATCTTACTTCTTGCCTACCTTCCCTATCACACACCTCTTATACATCTTACTTCTTGCCTACCTTCCCTATCACACTCCTCTTATACATCTTACTTCTTGCCTACCTTCCCTATCACACACCTCTTTCACATCTTTCTTCTTGCCTACCTTCCCTATCACACACCTCTTTCACATCTTACTTCTTGTCTACCTTCCCTATCACACACCTCTTTCACATCTTACTTCTTGCCTACCTTCCCTATCACACCCCTCTTTCACATCTTACTTCTTGCCTACCTTCCCTATCACACACCTCTTTCACATCTTACTTCTTGCCTACCTTCCCTATCACACACCTCTTATACATCTTACTTCTTGCCTACCTTCCCTATCACACACCTCTTTCACATCTTACTTCTTGTCTACCTTCCCTATCACACACCTCTCTCACATCTTACTTCTTGCCTACCTTCCCTATCACACCCCTCTTTCACATCTTACTTCTTGTCTACCTTCCCTGTCACACACCTCTTTCACATCTTACTTCTTGTCTACCTTCCCTATCACACCCCTCTTTCACATCTTACTTCTTGCCTACCTTCCCTATCACACACCTCTTTCACATCTTACTCCTTGCCTACCTTCCCTATCACACCCCTCTTTCACATCTTACTTCTTGTCTACCTTCCCTATCACACACCTCTTTCACATCTTACTTCTTGCCTACCTTCCCTATCACACCCCTCTTTCACATCTTACTTCTTGTCTACCTTCCCTATCACACCCCTCTTTCACATCTTACTTCTTGCCCACCTTCCCTATCACACCCCTCTTTCTCACTTCCCATATCCTCCTCACTCTTACCAAACCCTATTCCTTAGTATTCCTTCTGTGTTCGACCCTCCGTCTCACCAAGGTCACACTCATTATGTATCTCAGACCACTCTGCTACACCACTCTGTCAGACCATCATACTTATCGCTTGAACATTTACGGAAATATCGCTCGTGTGATTCCGCCTTTATAATTCCTTTAAATGAAAAAAGGGAAATAGCAATGTTCTTAGACACACACACACACACACACACACACACAGCAACTCTTATTAAATTTATATAGGACAGAACACATTTTCGCGGCTTGCTATTCTCTCTCTCTCTCTCTCTCTCTCTCTCTCTCTCTCTCTCTCTCTCTCTCATATTCTACCTCCCATTACGCAAACTTTACCACGGGAAAATATTCCAGTAAATTAAATTATTCCCGGCTCCCAGATATTATACGCCAAGGAGAAAGGAAAAGTCTTGGTCTTAAAGGGGAGACTCTTAAGGTGAGGCTGATGGACTGTTGAGGTTAAGGGGAGATGGGTCGTTTTTCTGGTCCCCTTTCTCCCTCGTGTTAAGCCCCATTGGTTTTTGAGATTATAAGATGTTCGGTCCCTTACTTTGGCGATTTTAACACCTTTCGCCCCATTTCGTTGTCAATTTTAAGATCTTTCGTGCCATAGGTGGCGTTCTGAGAGTGAGGGTCCGAGTCTAGGTGATGAGACACTGAAGCACGAAGGCAGAGCAGCTTCAGAGATGGGGCTGCTTCGAGCCGTGAGTTGAACTCTAATGCTTCACGTGTCTCACTCCCTAGACTGGAACAAGACCTCATAGGCTTCACCGTGTTGAGCGGTTTGATGTGCAGGCTCTCAGCCTATGCCCGAGAGGGAGTAGTTGGAATATAGAAAACAAAATTTAGGTGTCGATTATTTCCTGGCTAGCGATAGCGAGCCTGAAATTATAAGAGGAATCGGCCTTTGGCCGGGACATTTTTCTACCGAAAAATTTACAAATTTATTTTGAAGGGGGTCTAGGGAGTGTTTTTCTAAGCTTGATGGAGGTCTAGCGAGAACACTAAGAAATAAAAGAATAAAAGAATAAATAGACAAGAAAAAGGTCCGTCTCCCCTTAACCTGCCTCACTACTTCTAAAGCCGGTATCACACGAGCGCGTTTTCATTCAACATTTATCCTCAACACTGGTCTGGCAGCTTATGAGGTCAACATTTAAAATATTTTGGTCAACTAAATTCATCTACCAAGAGTCTAGTTTCCGATACCAGTGCAAACTATTCCAGAAATGTTGCCAGAAAGATGTTGATCATCGAATGTTGACTGTAAAAGCTCTCGTGTGATACCGGCTTAATATTCACATACAGTTAGTCATAGACACTCGTGGCCCACACTTAATAAGAAAGTATGTCTCTTGAAGCGAATTTATGTCTATAATTGTGCCCACATCAACTACGAAACTATATCCACTATTTATTGTAAAGCAAGTTCCATCCGAAAATCAATCCGGATAGTTAAAATGGCATAAATAAAAGCATAGAGGATCCATGGATTTAAATAAGTAACTGTATCTTATTGTTGTATTCCCTTTCTCTGTTTCAATCACCTGTTTCATTTATGGGTCTCGCTGTTTCATTCACCCATTCGATGGGATATTTGCCATGTTTCCGTCGTACACACGTTCTCCTGTTTCATGTATTTGTTCACCTATTTCACTGTCACATTCACCTATCACATCCACTTGTTTCATTGTCATATTAAGGGAGCTCTGACGGTATTGTGCAGCATAATTTACTGGTTCGGCTCAATGGTTTAAGGAAGGGGTTTAGTTTGCTCTCTAAACCTCTATCAAACTTAAAAAATCACCCACAAGACCCCCCTTCGATATAAATTTGTACATTTTTCGGTAGAAAAATTTCCCGGCCAAAGGCCGATTCCTCTTCAAATACAGGCTCGCTATCGCGTGCCAGGACAAAAATCGACACCTTAATGGCACTAAAGGTCTTAATATTGGCAAACCAATGGGGCAAAAGGTCTGAAAATCGCCAAACTAATGGGGTGAATGTCTTGAAATCTCATAACTAATAGGGCTAAACACGAGGGAGGAGGAGAACTCGAAAAAACAACTGGCTCCCCTTAATCCATCTCATACACCTATTTCACTGTCATAATCATCTATCACATTAATCCATCACATCCACCTATTTCACTGTCATAATCATCTATCACATTCATCCATCTCATCCACCTATTTCACTGTCATAATCATCTATAATATACATCCATCACATCCACCTATATCACCATCACATCCACCTATATCACTGTCATAATCATCTATAATATACATCCATCACATTCACCTATTTCACTGTCATAATCATCTATCACATTAATCCATCTCATCCACCAATTTCACTGTCATAATCATCTATAACATTCATCCATCACATCCACCTATTTCACTGTCATAATCACCAATCACATCCACCAATTTCACTGTCATAATCATCTATAACATTCACCAATTTCACTGTCCCATCCTTCTGTTACACACCCTCATTTATCTATTTTGCTATTTCATTAACCTATTTCGCTAGCATATTCACCTATACATCAACTCATTTCACTGTCTCGTCCATTTATTATATAGCTTCATTTACCTATTTCACTGTTAAAGTAAACTACTGTACTTTGCTGTCACATTCACATACTGCATCCAGCTATCTCACTGTTCCATCCTTGTATTACAGTCTCATTTATCCATTTAACTCTACTATCCACTTATCACCCCCCCCCCTCATTCAACCTCTCCTTCACAACAATAACATCAACAACAACTAATGGTGTAGCATATAAAGCCGGTATCACACGAGAGCTTTTATAGTCAACATTTGATGATCAACATTTTTCTGGCAATATTTTTTAAATATTTTGCATTGGTATCGGTAACTAAATTGATAATATATTTTTTAGGCAACCGAAATATTTTATGTGTTGACCACATAAGCTGCCAGACCAGTGTTGAGGATAAATGTTGAGTGAAGAAGTGCTCGTGTGATACCGGTTTAATTAACATCTGCGGCCTTCCCAGCTGTTATAAACTAAGCTATTGAATGAACTTATAAATTATCAGTGTCAGTACGAGTAACGTCCTTTTCATTATATTCTGACCACTATTAGACGATTATATTCTGACCACTATCAGACGATTATATTCTGACCACTATTAGACGATTATATTCTGACCACTATTAGACGATTATATTCTGACCACTATTAGACGATTATATTCTGACCACTATTAGGCGATTATATTCTGACCACTATTAGACGATTATATTCTGACCACTATTAGACGATTATATTCTGACCACTATTAGGCGATTATATTCTGACCACTATTAGGCGATTATATTCTGACCACTATTAGACGATTATATTCTGACCAGTATTAGACGATTATATTCTGACCACTATTAGACGATTATATTCTGACCACTATTAGACGATTATATTCTGACCACTATTAGACGATTATATTCTGACCACTATTAGACGATTATATTCTGACCACTATTAGACGATTATATTCTGACCACTATTAGACGATTATATTCTGACCACTATTAGACGATATTCTGACCACTATTAGACGATTATATTCTGACCACTATTAGACGATTATATTCTGACCACTATTAGACGATTACAGTCAGCATAGGAAGGACCTTAAGCAACTAAAAAGCCTCTAACTCTCTCGTTTACCCCGTTTAATTCTCACATATCGTTCTTAAGCTGCATACTATCATCTAGATAAAGCTAATATAGGACAAACCAGACGTTACCAGTACTGAAAGGGTTAAGGGAGTCCACCTCGCTTTTTTTATCTTTCTCTCCCTCTCTCTTTGGTTTGTATCCATTCGACCCCATTCAGCCTACTGTTTTAAGATGTTTACCCCCATCCAGGTGTCAATATTGTCCTGGCGAGCGGTAGCGAGCCAGCATATATATATTTTTGTTTTGACAGCAAGCTAAATTTGTATATTTTTCGATAGAAAAATTTCTCCGGCGAAGCCGGATTTCTCCATACAATGCTGGCTCGCTATCGCTCGCCAGGAAGAAATCGACATCTGGATGGGGATACACGTCTTAAAACAGTTGGCTGAATGGGGCCGAATGGATACAAGCCAGGGAAAGAGAGAAAAGGAGAGAAAGATAAAACAAACAAAAAACCGGTGACCCTCCTTAACTTAGGAATACATCCCAGCAGCACCAAGTAGATTTCCGCTGCACAGTCACGGCAGAAGCATTGGTTTTTATTCTAGCTATATATATAAGATATTATGCAGCTTGGGAAGGATCTGTGGTAGTTAAAAGGGTTGGTTGAGATAGTTTGAAGCTGAATCAAATCGTCTAATAGTCTAGCGCCGAGGATTGTTCTCTGGTGTTTCTCAAATCATATTACCATTATCTATTTTGTTGACTAATGTTCAGTTATCATAGTACTGGAAAAATGTGCCCTCATGCGACAGACTCTCTCTCTCTCCCTCTCTCTCCTTTGTATTTAAATCATTCAATTAAATGTATCACCATAGTTCCCCTTCTATTAAATGTATCACTATAGTTCCCCTTCTATTAAATGTATCACCATAGTTCCCCTTCTATTAAATGTATCACCATAGTTCCCCTTCTATTAAATGTATCACCATAGTTCCCCTTCTATTAAATGTATCACCATAGTTCCCCTTCTATTAAATGTATCACCATAGTTCCCCTTCTATTAAATGTATCACCATAGTTCCCCTTCTATTAAATGTATCACCATAGTTCCCTTCTATTAAATGTATCACCATAGTTCCCCTTCTATTAAATGTATCACCATAGTTCCCCTTCTATTAAATGTATCACCATAGTTCCCCTTCTATTAAATGTATCACCATAGTTCCCCTTCTATTAAATGTATCACCATAGTTCCCTTCTATTAAATGTATCACCATAGTTCCCCTTCTATTAAATGTATCACCATAGTTCCCCTTCTATTAAATGTATCACCATAGTTCCCTTCTATTAAATGTATCACCATAGTTCCCCTTCTATTAAATGTATCACCATAGTTCCCCTTCTATTAAATGTATCACCATAGTTCCCCTTCTATTAAATGTATCACCATAGTTCCCCTTCTATTAAATGTATCACCATAGTTCCCCTTCTATTAAATGTATCACCATAGTTCCCCTTCTATTAAATGTATCACCATAGTTCCCCTTCTATTAAATGTATCACCATAGTTCCCCTTCTATTAAATGTATCACCATAGTTTCCCTTCTATTAAATGTATCACCATAGTTCCCCTTCTATTAAATGTATCACCATAGTTCCCCTTCTATTAAATGTATCACCATAGTTCCCCTTCTATTAAATGTATCACCATAGTTCCCCTTCTATTTCCCATTATTAAGTCAGACGTATATTTTAACAGGGATTACAATTAGTTATATGTCCCGTTTTTCTTCTTTGCTAGCATGTTTGCTGCTGCTGCTTCTGCTTGCTCTCGCTCTCGCTCGCTCGCTCGCTCGCTCTCTCTCTCTCTCTCTCTCTCTCTCTCTCGTAATTATGACCTATTAAATACCTCATCCAACTTAATTTCAACCTAACCTGTTACGATCGGGTCTCGTATAAATCAGTGGCTCTTGTACATTGGACTAGACTGGCATAAATGCAACAACGGAAACGCTAGATCCAACCCCTGATATATAATCCCGTTGAACAAAGAACACATATTATACCCTCCAGAGTTATATCTGCGATAGCGGGGTATCTTAACTCTCAGTATCTATGTGCTTCTACTATAGGCTGATGTTCTCTGAAACAGCCTATTACCTATAACATATGGTTGCTTAGTTATGGTACACAAGGAAAAGATAGTTAACTTAATTAAATCGCAAAAGTGATCTAATGCAAACAAGAAGAAGGTTTACTTAACGTTACTTTAATCAATAATATCTGTCACTCCTTTATGAAAGAAAGTGTTGTAAAGTCCTCAAGCACCGAACAAGGAATCTTCTGAATAATGTCGGATGCTACTAAGAAGAACGTATCGGAAATGGAACCACAAAATAGCAGGAGGCAGGATAATGCACATGTAGGCTAAATACACAAAAAGGCTAGACATAATTATAATGTTATTGGACACAAGAATATTATAAGCGGTGCAACTGTAATAATGCTCGCCACGAAAAAGTAGTACTCCTATTAACAAAACCGGTCTATGCTGGTTGTGTCTCTCTACAGCAACCTAGACCTCAAAATGCTTGTGTAAAAATAATGGGTATGCATAAAAGAGTATATGATCTAATCCAGCTAATGTCTACCCGGGTTAATAAAGTCTAGCTGGGATGCGCAAAGGTACAGAATTCTGGTGGAGCAAGGCAGCTCCTAGCCTAGTGTGGACCTTGGGTCTGTGTGGCCTGATTACGTTAATATGAAGGGGTGCTCTCTTGAGGATTCTCGATCACAAGTACCGAGTATCCTCCTGGCGACCCTCAAAAGTAAAAGCAAATAGAGTTAGAACAGTGTTGGGTGGATTAGGCAAGCAGCCCTCACGCACTACACAGTCTAAACTCCAAGGTACACAGACAAAAGATCCACCCAGGTAACCCACAGAATCCGTAGTGTCGTGTAGCTCAAAAGTAGCCTACACACATTGAAAACACCAACAGCAAGGTACCTGATCCCTAGTCTAGCATTATTTAACCCTGTAGAAACATTAGTGATTGATGGAGACAGTCTGAGCAATACAATCTCCCAAAAAGACAATGACTATCTTCAACCTTAATCTAGTACATAAGGAATGTGAGATCCAGCATATAATACAGTCTGGCCACCAATTCAAGGTGTGGATGCAGAGAACCAGAGGG
This sequence comes from Paralithodes platypus, assembly GCA_032716605.1. Classification (NCBI taxonomy): domain Eukaryota; kingdom Metazoa; phylum Arthropoda; class Malacostraca; order Decapoda; family Lithodidae; genus Paralithodes; species Paralithodes platypus. The sequence goes on from CM064569.1 coordinate 16,423,779, forward strand.
GAATTGATATTAATAAAAGGTGAGGAAGTAGTGGAAATGATAGAGGCAGTAGGAGAAAGATTCTAAGACAAGAGTGTGGGACAGTTCAAGGGAGATGCTTAGAGTATGCTGTCTGGGAAGGATCTGACAAGGATATTCCCATGGACCTCCTGGCTGGAGTCCCAGTTCGCAAGAATGGCACGAGGGCGCGCGACAGTCGCCCAGTAAGCAGCCGCGTAGTAGGCAGGAGGCAACGAATCCCGCGAGGCCTATGTAAGGGGGCCAGCCACGCACCACACTCACTACCAAGTCACACCACCTTGTCTCTCTCTCTCTCCCTCTCCCACTCGCCTTCCCATCATTCAACTACTTAACAAAATACATTCAATTGACTAAATAAAATAGAAAGGATTGTGACAGATGAAAATGAAGAACAGTTCTGTACTGTCTGCAACACAAGCTTTCTCGAGAAGGAAAGTACACAATGATAGGTAGACTGTAGCTATATTCTCTGCCCTGGCGAGTCCTAGCGAGTAAGTCATGCGGTTCTGAGGGAAGCGGTGAGCGTCACACCCCACCCAAGATATTTAAGAGGCTCCAACTATGAGCTCTAAATCTGACACGCAGAACCCATACAAAATTCGCCACTCCTAGCCACCCAACGACAATGAAATGTAAAGCACAGAATAACACATTATACAAATTAACAACCCTTCCCAACACAATAGATTAAATTACATAGTTATGCTCATAAGAGCGAGCTTCACTAGCCCAGCCTTCTGAGAGGAGTACAACTCAGAATTTCTGCTATAACATACTTAAACTTACTTGTTTCTAACTTCTAACCCTTCTTCTTATACTGTCGATCTTTTCTCTCCTCTGGGCTCCTCCGACCATAAACTTATCTCTGTCACCTGTCCTATCTCTCCAGTACAGCCACCCGATCCTCCTAGCCGGCGGCGCTTGTGGCACTTTGGCGCTGCCGACTGGGAGGCTCTTCGGCAGTACTTCTTTGATTTCCCATGGAATGATTTCTGCTTCCATGGCCGAGGACCCTCGGAGAGTGCTGAACGCATTACCGAGGTAATCCTATCGGGCATGGAAGCATACATTCCATTCTCTTTCTCTCAGACTAATGCTAAAAAATCTTGGTTTACTCACGCCTGTTCTACTGCTGTCCGCAATAAGGAGGAAGCATTCAAACGGTACCGACGCCTTAAAACTCAAGACTCTCATTCTTCATATGTTTCTGCCCGGAATCAAGCCAAATCTGTTCTTCGACTTGCCAAACACTCTTTCATCAATAATAAATGCACTGAACTATCCAACTCTAGCTCTTCCCAAGCTTTCTGGCATCTAGCCAAAAACCTCTCCAACAATTTCTCTTCCTCGTCTTTCCCTCCCCTTTCCCACTCTGATGGCACAACCATCACTTCTTCCTCTGACAAAGCTAAACTCTTCGCTCAAACTTTTGCTAGAAACTCCACCTTGGATGATTCCGGTGCTATTCCTCCCTCTCCGCCCTCCTCTCTCTTACTTATGCCTAATATCCTAATCTCTTCTAAAGATGTACTTTCTACCCTCTCTGGGCTTAACACTAATAAGGCGTACGGTCCGGACGGTGTTCCTCCTGTTGTTCTCAAAAACTGTGCTTCCGTGCTGACTCCCTGCCTAGGCAAACTCTTTCGTCTCTGTCTATCCTCTAACGTCTTCCCTTCATGCTGGAAGTTTGCTCACATTCAACCTGTCCCAAAGAAGGGTGACCGCTCTCAACCCTCCAACTATCGTCCAATTGCTCTTATCTCTTGTCTTTCTAAAGTTTTTGAAACTATTCTTGCTTCCAAATTTCTTAAGCATTTCTCTCATAATCTGCTCTCAGATCGCCAGTATGGCTTCCTTAAGGGTCGCTCTACTGGTGATCTTCTTTCATATCTTACTAACTCTTGGTCATCCTCCTTTGGGACTTCGGTGAGACTTTTTCTATTGCACTAGACATATCGAAAGCCTTCGATAGAGTCTGGCATAAATCTTTAATTTCTAAACTACCCTCCTTCGGTTTCTATCCCTCCATCTGTGCCTTTGTCTCTAATTTCCTTTCCGGCCGTTCCATAGCCGCGGTTGTGGACGGCCATTGTTCACTTCCTCACCCTATAAACTCCGGTGTTCCTCAGGGCTCTGTCCTATCCTATTCTCTTTCTAATTTTTATAAATGATCTCCTTAACTGTACCTTAATTCCCATCCATTCATACGCAGACGACTCAACCTTACACTACTCCATTAGTTTTTCAGAACGCCCCAGCAATCCCTCAACGACAAACGTAATGAAGCCATAGAACTCTTAAATTCTGATCTAAATACTATTTCCAATTGGGGCAGAGAAAACCTTGTTAACTTTAATGCTTCCAAAACCAATTTCTCCATCTATCTACCCGTCAGGATCTCCCAGCGGACTATCCCTTATTCTTCAACAATACAAAAATCAACCCTTCATCTTCTCTCAATATTCTTGGTGTCTCTTTTTCTTCTGCTCTCATTTGGAAGGACCATATTACCAGTCTTGCTAAGGCAGCCTCCCAGAAGCTGGGTGTGCTCAACCGCCTTAGGGGGTTCTTTTCCCCTGCACAGCTTCTTGCTCTGTACAGGGGCATAGTGCGCCCTTGTATTGAGTATTGTTCACATGTGTGGGGAGGTTCCTCTCACACCGCTCTCCTAGACAAAGTTGAAAGGAAGGCCTTTCGTATCATTAACTCCCGTCCACTCACCAACTCTCTGCAATCTCTCTCTCTCCGCCGCAATGTTGCATCTCTCTCGCTATTCTATCGCTACTATAATAATCAGTGTTCCTCAGAGCTATCCCAGTGCATACCACCTCCTTTACGTAGGGCACGTGGTACCCGTCTTGCAACTCAATCCCACCCCTACTCTGTGCAACTCTCCAACCCAAGAGTGAAACGTTACTCTCAAACTTTCTTCTACTCAACAGCTGAGCTCTGGAACTCTCCCAGAATCAGTCTTTCCCTCTTCCTATGACTTAAATTGCTTCAAACTCCGTGTGTCCAGGCATTTTGGCTCGAACGTCCCTTGATTTTGGCCCTGTCACTCTTTCAACTATGGGGGAGGCACTCGCTATAGGCAGTTATGCCTTTTGCCTCCCTCAATCACATAGAAAAAAAAAAAAAAAAAAAATTTTTTTTTTTTTTTTAACTATCAAAGAAAGAGTTTTTATAGGATTTTTATATTTTTAATATGTTTATGGCGGCTGCACTACAGGGGCAAGCCTAGTTTTTTACTTCTATACCAACACAGCAACTCCTACTTTACGACCCAATACGCTGGGCTACACACGCGAGCCAACAAGCAGCAGACGTAAACATACTAATCAAACCAAAGTAGGAGGCTACCCTTGTGATGATCTACCCCGGGTCTTCCACCCTCGATAAGCAATCTGCAATCACATTCTCAGAACCGGCAATATGGCGTATGTCTAGGTTGTATTCCTGCAACATTAATGACCACCTGGTCAGCCTCATATTCCGGTTATGGAATTGATTCAGGAACTTGAGGGGGTGATGGTCGGTGTAGATCACCACAACTGGTCCATAGGCTGGAATACACCTCAAAGTGCTTGAGCACTAGCACAATCGCCAGCAGATCCTTCTCAACTACTGAATAGTTCTTCTGCGCCGAGTTGAACTTTTTTGAGAAGAAACTGACTGGGTGCTCCAGCCCATCTTCGTCTGATTGCATCAGAACGGCACCAGCCCCCACACCACTGGCATCAGTTGCCAGCTGGAATGGTCGGCTAAAGTCCGGGGCCCTGAGGATTGGGTGAGTACACAACAGGTGTTTTACTAGCAAAAAAGCCCTCTCACACTCAGGCGCCCATTTAAACTTTCTATCTTTGGCCAATAGGTCCGTCAGAGGAGCCAGCACAGTAGAATAGCCCTTTATAAAGCGGCGGTAGTAACCAATCATGCCCAAAAACCTCATGATCTGCTTCTTGGTGGACGGCCTGGGGAAGTGGTTAATAGCCAATATCTTGTTCTGTGGGGGGCACACCTGGCCCCAACCCACCATGAACCCCAGATACTGCACGGTAGCCCGCACAAAATCAAACTTTCCCAGGTTGACCACCAAGTTTGCCTCGCTTAATTTCTTAAATAGGGATTCTACATGTTCACAGTGGCTCTTGAAATCGTCCAGGTACACGGTACAGTTCGGAATGTCAGCCACCAACTCGTTCATCAAGCTTTGGAAGGTCGCTGGTGCGTTGTTTAGACCGTACGGTATGACATTACAACGATATGTAGCACCATCCACCACAAAACCACACACCTCTTTCGCCCGTTCAGACAAAGGCACCTGCCAGTAACCTTTTACCAGGTCCACCTTGGTCAAGAACTTGGCCCTGCCAATCTTGTCTACATAGTCATCGACCCGGGGAAGAGGATATGGGTTGGTGGGAGTCAAGCCATTTAGCCTGCGGTAATCAACACAGAAGCGCACCTTGCCATCCGGCTTAGGTTGCAGCGTTACGGGAGATGTCCACTTTACCGCCCCCTTCTTGATCAGTCCCTGTTGCAACATATACTCCAACTCCGCCCGGAAGGCCGGAAGTTTAATAGGGGGCACCCTATAGGGCACTGATTTGAAGGGTGGGTGGTCTCCGACGTCAACGTCGTGCACCTCATGAGTAGTGAGGCCTGGGTGTTCCGCAAATACAGTAGGGTATAAACCGAATAGGCGCTCGACAGCCACACGCTGTTGCTCAGGTAGGTGTTGCAAAGCCTCATGAGATGCCTGTCTCGTGTTTCCCGCCCACTGATCTGCAGAAACATGATAATCCCAGTTGTCATACCTGCGCATGACTGTCCCATTCTCCTTCTCCACCTTGACTGCTGAAAGTCATCACGGGGACAGTGAGAGGCTCAGGTGGGCGCCTCACATACTCCTTCATCAGGTTGACATGACAAAACTGATTACTCTTACGCCTGTCTGGAGGTAATCTAAGTCCGAGAGATTCTCTGCTACCCTATAAGGACCAGCGTACTTTGCGGATAAGGGGTGACCTACAAGAGGGAGTAGTATCAACACCTCCTGACCCACGTGAAACTCCCTGAGTTTCACCTTGTGGTCGTACCTGTCCTTCATGGGGGCCTGAGAGCCTACCAGATTGCGGCCAGCCAACTCCAGACTACGCAACATTCGTTCTCTACTCTCAAGGACATACTTAAGCATAGAACATGGTTTAGCGGTGCCTTCCCATATCTCCTTTACTATGTGGAGAGGCCCTCTGACGTGGTGTCCAAACACAAGCTCATTAGGGCTAAACCCCAAACTCTCCCCAGGTACCTCTCGTGCAGCGAATAACACATACGGCAGGCCAAGATCCCAGTCCTTGCCGTTCTCAAGACAATAGCAGCGAAGCATGCTTTTTAGAGTGGAATGCCACCTCTCTAACACCCCCTGACTCTCTGGGTGATAAGCAGATGACACTACAGTGACTATCCCATGCTGCTTCATTGTCTGAACGAACAAGTTGGAGGTGAAATTCGATCCTTGGTCTGACTGTATCTCCTGCGGGTATCCGTACCGGGAGAAGTATAATAGCAAGTTACGGACCTCCGTCTTCGCCAAACCATTTCTCATCGGGTATGCGTCTGGGTACCGAGTTGCTATGTCCATGACTGTCAAGAGATATTTATTTCCGGCACTTCTGGGGGGGGAGGGGGCCAACCATGTCGACTACTACTTTACTAAGGGAGGCCCGCTGACGGGAATTGGGTGTAACGGAGCCTTTGGGATGCACTGGTTAGGTTTCCCGACCTTTTGGCACACACTGCACATTGCCACCCATTACACCACTTGTGCTCTCAAACCAGGCCACCAAAACAGTTTCCCCAAAGCCGCCACCGTCTTACGGACACCCAAGTGTCCCGCCAGCGGTACATCATGAGCCAACCATAGTAGGCTATCCCTGCATACCCTCGGTACGACCAGCTGGTCTACCATTCCTGACCCACCCTCCCAACTTCTCTGTGGGTCTTGGAATCGCCGATACAAGATGCCATCAATGAAAAAAAAATCTCCAGACTTTGCATCCCTGTCCTCTTCGAGTTCGACAGCACCGTTACTACACTTTAGAACCTCCGGGTCTTCTAGTTGCAATTTGCGAATATCTGAGGGAGCTAGCCTGTCTAAGTGTTTGCGAAACAACTCATGCCCTCCCCCAACATCGAACTTTGCATCCCGTTGCACTCTCCGTGTATACCGTTGCTGCCTCTGAGTCTCATTAAGCCCTGCCTCTACACTCTCAGTGACAGGTGGTGGTGCTTCTCCAGACTCTAATAACGGTGCTAATACTGAGTCCCCGAGAAGCGCTGCTGCTACTAGACTCTCCACCGTATCAGCTTTCATCACCTTCTCGTGACCGTTCCTCCGCTTATTTAAAGACTGTTGGTTAGGTTGTGACTCCCTGGATGCGAGAGATCTGGTTACAACACATGCCATTGGATGCACCTGACACTTCCCAACCCACTCCTGTTCCTCCCTACTCACGTCGGCCGGCTCCTCGGCAACGACTAAGGGTGAAACCTTAGAAGCAGGCACCGCAAAGTCATTGCCGAGAAGGAGGTCGACGCCCCCAACAGGCAATTTCTCCACGATTCCCACATCCAGTTCGCGAGTCACACCGTCAACTTCAAGCTCCATTCTAACAAGCGGGTATGACCTAGTTGCATTAACTCCCTGCACCACAACTACCCGTGCCACGTTTATGGGTCTACCAGTGAAATTCTTCAAGAGTGTCTGAGAGGCACCTGTGTCACGCAAAAGCTGTACCCCGTGCTTCTTGCCCCCCAACTTCACGCAGCCATGCCCTCTATGGTCGCAAAAGGCATCGCGGACAGGGTTCGAGCCTTCCGGATTCTTCTTCACTGGCGGTGCTCCATCCTCTGATCTTATGCCTCCAGCAAACACAGAAGACTTCTGGAACACCCCAATGCTGCGAGCCAATGACACAGCCGCCGTGGGAGGTCTGCTCGGACAAGCTTTTGCCATGTGCCCCTCTTTGTGACAGTGATAACACTCAAATTTCCCCTTGGACTTATACTGAGGTGTAAAAGTCCCCTGACCCTTCTTAAACGGGGCGGTGCTAGGTTTGTGATCAGTCTTGGTGTCATTGCTTTTAAATTTATGTGTGTCCATATTCCGGGGAGGGGGAGGGTAACGCTCCTTAACGCCTACATCATTTCTCTGTGCAGAGCCGCACCCCCGAATTAGTGACAACTGAAGATCAGCCATCTCTGCTGCTTCTACGAGAGTTCTTGGGTTCTTCTCTTTAAGGTTTAAAGTCAAGTCGCCGCCCGTACACTTATAAAACTGCTCTAGAAGCATCAACTGTTTCATCTCATCAAACGTAGTTGTCTTCTCTGATCTGAGCCACTTTCCCATAGCGTCGGACAGGTCCCGGGCGTGCTCCAAGAAGGTACTGTCTCGCCCCTTAGTCACACCCCGGAACTTTAACCCATATGTCTCGGGTTGTAGCTCATATGCCCGCAGGACAGCCTCCTTGAGCTCCTCATAAACAACGCAGGACTCCAAAGGCAGTGCATCGTAAGCCTTGAGCTCCTTACCTACGAGTCTAGAGGACACAAGGGCCGCCCACTTAACTTCAGGCCACTGATGCTCCCGGCACTTCTTCTCAATTCTATTGAAAAACTCTGTGACACCAGACTCGTCAAATACAGGGACCAGTTTGAGAAGGTGCGACGGAGACTGATCATGCGCACGGTTTCCAGTACCGAGTCGCTGTCCCGTCGTCTCAACACGAGACTTCTCTAAATCCATGTCGGCACAGTATCTTGTAGATTCTAGTTCAGTCCTAAGCTCAGCTTCCCTCGTCTGTTGCTGCATCCTAGCCAGCTCTTTTCTCTCTTCTATCTTAGCTAGCTCTATCTGCTGTGACTCTGATGTTGCATCTTTGCCATCTCGAGCTGAAAGAGCATCTCCGGGGTCAAACCTTGAGGAGGAGGAGGAGTTGCAATGATGTTAGAAATACCCGGTGATCCCCCCAGGGGCAAACCACCCTGCCAGTCACTACCCACCTGCGGAAGCGTGCTCAGGGTCGGTACTCCAATAGGAGGATTGGGAGTCGAGTGAAGGAGAAGCTCGGCCAAAGGGCTCTGAGCACTCACCCTACCTCGTACGCCAGTCACCCAACCCAGCACACACGTCATCAGGTCATCCTTGGTCATGCCACTAGTACATACATGACCGATAGCTGCGGCGAAGCACTGGAGACCGTACCGATTCATACCCACCAACCGGTCGGAAGTAACAGGCCATTGTAAAAAATTCCTTGCATCCTCCTCACTGTTCACCAAGTTAACAACCTGCCCATGCTGCTGCTCCTCAGCTTCTACATCACGTACTGTGTCTTCATCCTGCACTGATCTGCTATAAGACATGTGCTCACTGAAGATTTTTCACTTTGATACACAAAAAAGAAGTACCCCAAACTCTTATAAGAACATAAGAACATAAGAAAATGGGAGTCTGCAGAAAGCCGATTGGCCTAAGCAAGGAAGATCCCTGTCCCACACAACCCCAATTACAAAGCCCAATTATAGGCTCAACACTCTAATACCCTGAGGATCATCTTACCAAAACGGTTAGAGATTAACGCAGGATTACGGGGGTCTGCAGAGCGCTGATTGGCCCAACCCTGCTGATCCCCCTTCACACCCAACCCTTCTCGTCCATATGCTTATCCAATTTTATCTTAAAGCTCCCTATCGTTTTTAATCCCACTATAGCACTTGGTAGTCCATTCCACCCATCTACAACTCTGTTACCAAACCAATATTTGCCTATATCTTTTCTGAAACGAAATTTATCTAATTTGAAACCATTGGTACGAGTTCTTTCGCTATCACTGAGCTTTAGTACATTTGTCATGTCCCCTTTGTTAATCCCACTAAACCACTTGAACACCTCTATCATATCCCCTCTAACTCTGCGTCTCTCTAACGAATGTAAGCCTAATTTCTTCAACCTTTCTTTATACGGAAGATTTCTAATATTATGGATCATTTTTGTCATTCTACGTTGTACTCTCTCCAATGAATCTATGTCCATTCTGTAATAAGGACACCAAAATTGAACAGCATAATCCATATGGGGTCTCACTAATGACAAGTAAAGTTTTAAGATAACATCAGCAGTTCTGTTACTCACACTCCTAGAGATGAACCCGAGAATCCTGTTTGCCTTGTTTCGAACGCTTATACACTGTTGTCTAGGCTTCAAATCATTGCTAACAAACACACCTAGATCTTTCTCACAATTCGAGTTTTCTAATTCCACATTAGCTAGTTTATATTTAACATTTGTATGCATCTTCCCTATCTTTAATACCTTGCATTTGTCAATGTTAAACTTCATCTGCCAATTTACTGACCATTCGTGTAAGGTATCTACAGTAGATCCCTTTGGAGGCACTCTATATCTCTATCTGAATCAATTGTTCTCCCCATTTTGGTATCGTCTGCAAATTTACTTATCCTACTAGTTATACCTAAATCAAGGTCATTTATGTATATAACAAACAACAGAGGACCTAATACAGATCCCTGGGGGACACCACTTTTGACTGCTCCCCATTCTGACTTCGTACCATTTATGCTGACTCTCTGCTTCCTACCAATTAGCCATGACCTAATCCATCCCAACAACGCCCAACCTATTCCATGCGCCTCAACCTTTCTCATCAATCTCTCATGGGGGACTCTGTCGAAAGCTTTACTGAAATCTAAATATATTATATCATATGACTTGTCATTATCTACTGCTTCATATACCTCTGAGAAAAAACTAAGCAAATTAGTAACTTGTAGTAAAGGCAAGAACGTCCCTGAGTGAATCCATGCTGAGAAGAATTTATTAAATTAAATGTATCTAAGTGGTTTCTAATTTTACTAGCAATAATTGACTCTAGTAGCTTTCCTATGATTGATGTAAGACTAATGGGACGGTAATTGGATGCTATTGATTTGTCACCTTTTTTGAAGATCGGAACTACGTTTGCAAGCTTCCAAGCTTCTGGAACTATACCTGTCTCCAATGACTTGTTAAATAAAAATGTTAATGGGTAACTTAACTCATCCCTACATTCTTTTAATACTCTAGCATATACCTCATCAGGACCAGGCGATTTATGAGGTTTCAGTCTGTCAATTTCCTTAAGCACATCATTTCTACTTATAGTAACCGTACTTAACCTATTTTCTATACTATCGCTATATACCTTACGGACTTCTGGAAACTGTGCCAAATTTTCATTAGTGAAAACGGAAAGAAATTGACTATTTAATGTACTGCACATTTCTAAATCATTTTCTGTCATTTCTCCTATCGAAGTTTTAAGGGGACCAATTACATCTCTAACCTTGGATTTTGGTAAAATCCAAAATTGGATAGTTGGTAAAAAGCTTTAGGATTATTTTTTGAGTCATTGGCAACCTTAATTTCATAATTTCTTTTTTCTTTCCTAATATCCTTTTTGACCTGTCTTGATAGATTCTGATAGTAAGCAAGTAGGTGAATTTCGCCTTTCCTAATGTTTCTATATATTCCTCTCTTTTGTCCTAGAAGATCTAATAGTCTATTATTCATCCATTTGGGTTGGTTCTGTGTTGATCTAAATTTTCTTTTGGGGATGTATTTATTTTGTGCATTGAATACTGACTTGATAAAATTATCGTATGTATCTACCAAGGTTGACGTCTCTTCCTGACTTAAGATGACAGGTGCCTGAGAAGGGGTACACTCATTTGGACACCTGGATCGACTTAATTTTTTGACCATAGGGTCGGCTAATAGGGCTCTTCTTAACCCACCATAATTGGCTTTTCTAAAGTCAGGTATTAATGTTGTATTCTCTCTGGTATTACCTTTCCATTGTATATTAAAATACACAGAATTGTGGTCACTATTTCCTAGGTGGTCCCCTATCTCTACATTATTTACCATATGTTCATTGTTACTGAAAACTAAATCGAGAATATTATTACCTCTAGTCGGCGTATCTATGAATTGAAATAAAAAACTATCTTGTACTACCTCTATAAACTCCTCAGAATCAGAGTCCCCTATTTGATGCTGCCAATCTATATTCGGAAAATTAAAATCCCCCATAATGCACACATTGCTAAACCTTACCACAATATTCACAATAAAAAATTCTCGGAGACAGCTTAAGTGCTATATTACTTTGCTAAACAAATAATTCTTGCATGTCCTCAAAAAATATTCCACAAAATCAACAAATGTTCACTGCCTAAACTGTGAGAAAAATCTGCACAATAACCTGCAATTATATGTCAGTTCACCATATCCTGAGCTAGGTCGCCATTTGTTACGATCGGGTCTCGTATAAATCAGTGGCTCTTATACATTGGACTAGACTGGCATAAATGCATCAACGGAAACGCTAGATCCAACCCCTGATATATAATCCCGTCGAACAAAGAACACATATACCCTCCAGAGTTATATCTGCGATAGCGGGGTATCTTAACTCTCAGTATCTATGTGCTTCTACTATAGGCTGATGTTCTCTGAAACAGCCTATTACCTATAACATATGGTTGCTTAGTTATGGTACACAAGGAAAAGATAGTTAACTTAATTAAATCACAAGAGTGATCTAATGCAAACAAGAAGAAAGTTTACTTAACGTTACTTTAATCAATAATATCTGTCACTCCTTTATGAAAGAAAGTGTTGTAAAGTCCTCAAGCACCGAACAAGGAATCTTCTGAACAATGTCGGATGCTACTAAGAAGAACGTATCGGAAATGGAACCACAAAATAGCAGGAAGCAGGACAATGCACGTGTAGGCTAAATCCACAAAAAGACTGGGCATATAATGTTATTGGACACAAGCATATTATAAGCGGTGCAACTGTAATAATGCTCGCCACGAAAAAGTAGTACTCCTATTAACAAAACCGGTCTATGCTGGTTGTGTCTCTCTACAGCAACCTAGACCTCAAAATGCTTGTGTAAAAATAATGGGTATGCATAAAAGAGTATATGATCTAATCCAGCTAGTGTCTACCCGGGTTAATAAAGTCTAGCTGGGATGCGCAAAGGTACAGAATTCTGGTGGAGCAAGGCAGCTCCTAGCCTAGTGTGGACCTTGGGTCTGTGCGGCCTGATTACGTTAATATGAAGGGGTGCTCTCTTGAGGATTCTCGATCACAAGTATCGAGTATCCTCCTGGCGACCCTCAAAAGTAAAAGCAAATAGAGTTAGAACAGTGTTGGGTGGATTAGGCAAGCAGCCCTCACGCACTACACAGTCTAAACTCCAAGGTACACAGACAAAAGATCCACCCAGGTAACCCACAGAATCCGTAGTGTCGTGTAGCTCAAAAGTAGCCTACACACATTGAAAACACCAACAGCAAGGTACCTGATCCCTAGTCTAGCATTATTTAACCCTGTAGAAACATTAGTGATTGATGGAGACAGTCTGAGCAATACAATCTCCCAAAAAGACAATGACTATCTTCAACCTTAATCTAGTACATAAGGAATGTGAGATCCAGCATATAATACAGTCTGGCCACCAATTCAAGGTGTGGATGCAGAGAACCAGAGGGGAATTGATATTAATAAAAGGTGAGGAAGTAGTGGAAATGATAGAGGCAGTAGGAGAGAAAGATTCTAAGACAAGAGTGTGGGACAGTTCAAGGGAGATGCTTAGAGTATGCTGTCTGGGAAGGATCTGACAAGGATATTCCCATGGACCTCCTGGCTGGAGATCCAGTTCGCAAGAATGGCACGAGGGCGCGCGACAGTCGCCCAGTAAGCAGCCGCGTAGTAGGCAGTGTTAGGCAGGAGGCAACGAATCCCGCGAGGCCTATGTAAGGGGGCCAGCCACGCACCACACTCACTACCAAGTCACACCACCTTGTCTCTCTCTCTCTCCCTCTCCCGCTCGCCTTCCCATCATTCAACTACTTAACACAATACTTTCAATTGACTAAATAAAATAGAAAGGATTGTGACAGACGAAAATAAAGAACAGTTCTGAACTGTCTGCAACACAAGCTTTCTCGAGAAGGAAAGTACACAATGATAGGTAGACTGAAGCTATATTCTCTGCCCTGGCGAGTCCTAGCGAGTAAGCCATGCGGTTCTGGGGGAAGCGGTGAGCGTCACAAACCTAACCTCGAATTAGACATCTACCCTAACTATAGCTTCATTCTTGCCTAATCTATTAATAAATCAAGTTAACCCCTTAAAGATCACGACGCATTTTTGCATATTATTCTGGCTATAATTAGAGGATTCTGTACAGCTTTGGAAGGATTAGTGGGAGCAAAAGGGTTAACACTCTCTCAATTAACCCTCTGACTCCCATATAACATTCCTAATCTAATTAAGGGGGGTGACCTGCCTTTTTTCTCTCCTTTTCTTCCTTTCTCTGGATTGTATTCATTCGGCCCCATTCAGCCTACTGTTTTAAGATGTTTGTCCCCATTCAGGTGTCGATTTTTTTCTGGCGAGCGATAGCGAACCACCATTGTATGGAGAAATCCGGCTTCACCGGAGACATTTTCTATCGAAAAATATACACATTTAGCCTGCTGTCAAAATATTTATAAAAAATGTTGGCTCACTACCGCTCGCCATTAAAAAATCGCCACCTGGATGGGGATAAACGTCTTAAAACAGTAGGCAGAATGGGGCTCCATTGGTTTGTCAATTTTATGACCTTTCGCCTCATTTCTTTGTCGATATTAAGACCTTTAGTGCTATTTAGGTGTCGATATTAAGACCTTTAGTGCTATTTAGGTGTCGATATTAAGACCTTTAGTGCTATTTAGGTGTCGATATTAAGACCTTTAGTGCTATTTAGGTGTCGATATTAAGACCTTTAGTGCTATTTAGGTGTCAATATTAAGACCTTTAGTGCTATTTAGGTGTCGATATTAAGACCTTTAGTGCTATTTAGGTGTCAATATTAAGACCTTTAGTGCTATTTAGGTGTCGATATTAAGACCTTTAGTGCTATTTAGGTGTCAATATTAAGACCTTCCGTGCTATTTAGGTGTCAATATTAAGACCTTCCGTGCTATTTAGGTGTCAATATTAAGACCTTCCGTGCTATTTAGGTGTCAATATTAAGACCTTTAGTGCTATTTAGGTGTCGATATTAAGACCTTTAGTGCTATTTAGGTGTCAATATTAAGACCTTTAGTGCTATTTAGGTGTCGATATTAAGACCTTCCGTGCTATTTAGGTGTCAATATTAAGACCTTTCGTGCTATTTAGGTGTCAATATTAAGACCTTTAGTGCTATTTAGGTGTCGATATTAAGACCTTTAGTGCTATTTAGGTGTCAATATTAAGACCTTCCGTGCTATTTAGGTGTCAATATTAAGACCTTCCGTGCTATTTAGGTGTCAATATTAAGACCTTCCGTGCTATTTAGGTGTCAATATTAAGACCTTTAGTGCTATTTAGGTGTCGATATTAAGACCTTTAGTGCTATTTAGGTGTCAATATTAAGACCTTTAGTGCTATTTAGGTGTCAATATTAAGACCTTTAGTGCTATTTAGGTGTCGATATTAAGACCTTTAGTGCTATTTAGGTGTCAATATTAAGACCTTTAGTGCTATTTAGGTGTCAATATTAAGACCTTTAGTGCTATTTAGGTGTCAATATTAAGACCTTTAGTGCTATTTAGGTGTCGATATTAAGACCTTTAGTGCTATTTAGGTGTCGATATTAAGACCTTTAGTGCTATTTAGGTGTCGATATTAAGACCTTTAGTGCTATTTAGGTGTCGATATTAAGACCTTTAGTGCTATTTAGGTGTCGATATTAAGACCTTTAGTGCTATTTAGGTGTCAATATTAAGACCTTTAGTGCTATTTAGGTGTCGATTTATTTCCTGGCGAACGATAGTGAGCCTGTCATTTTTGGAAGAATCGGCCTTTGGCCGGGACATTTTTCTACCGAAAAATGTACAAACAAATCTAGAAAGGGGATCGAATGGATGTTGTTTTTTATGTTTGATGGAGGTCTTGGAAGGAAATTATAATTTTTTTAAAGATACATAAAAGTGCAGAATTACATAAGCCCATCCCCCTAACCTAATCACAGCCTAACTCTTACCAAAACAGTATACAACTTTAATGTTGACGAAATATATCTAACGTTGGTGAAAATAACTTGTGGACCGATAACAGAATGTTCAAATCTCGGCTTAACCCCTTGATGATTAGAACGTATATTTATAGCTTATTCTTGCTATCATTGGAGGATTTTATTCAGCTTAGGAAGAATGTTTGGGAGCTAACGAATTAATTGAGTTAATATGTATCCCTTTGATGCCCACACATCCTTCCTAAGCTGTATACAAATTGTGAAAAGGCGTCATGATCCTCAAGCAATTAAGACAGGCAGAAGGAGGAGGAAAAGAAAGGGTGAAAGAAAACGGAGAGATTAAGAATTATATATGGTGCAAAATAATTAAGGGGAGATGAGTCGTTTTTCTGGACCCATTTCTCTCTCGTGTTTAGCCCCATTAGTTTTCAGATTTTAAGACGTTCGGCCTATTAGCTTGGCAATTTTTAACACCTGTCGCTCTATTTCGTTGTCAATGTTAAGACCCTT
This sequence comes from Paralithodes platypus, assembly GCA_032716605.1. Classification (NCBI taxonomy): domain Eukaryota; kingdom Metazoa; phylum Arthropoda; class Malacostraca; order Decapoda; family Lithodidae; genus Paralithodes; species Paralithodes platypus. Next base: position 16,439,453 of record CM064569.1, read on the forward strand.
CGTGCTATTTAGCTGTCGATTTTTTTCTGGCGAGCAATAGCGAGCCTGTATTTTAAGATAAACTGGCCTTCGACCGGGAATGTTTTCTACCGAAACATTTACAAATTGATCTTGAAGGGGGGGTCTAGGTTTCTTCTAAGCTCGATGAAGGACTAGCGAAGAAACTAAAAAATAAATGAATTAATAGACCAAAACAAAAACAGCCACTGTCCCCTTAATCTTGATCCTCCACCTCTGTCCTTTCTCTCATTATATCTTTATCATATTCTATTTTCTCTGATTTTTACACTACTTATCCATCGATCATCCCCCGTCTCTCTCTCTCTCTCAAAAACAAAAAAAAAACAAAAAATAGTTTGTAAGGCCGAACTGCCTAGTAAGGACCTCGGGGTCTGTGTGGTCTGTGTATATATGTAACAATATGTAATTCTCTCTCTCTCTCTCTCTAGCTTATCTCAGAAATTCAAGACGGCTTTATCCGGCTTCTTCTTAAAGCCTCCCAAGTTTTATTAGTCGGGCCAGTAAAGAGGGGGGAGTCTGAGATTCTCTTTATAATGACAGGGCGCCCGATATTTATCTTGATGTTTGGTATTAGTTATCTTAAGGGAGCCCACCTCACATTTTTTCTCTTTCTCTCCCTCTCTCTTTGGCTTGTATCCATTCGGCCCTATTCAACCTACTGTTTTAAGACGTTTACCCCCATCCAGGTGTCAATATTTTCCTGGCGAGCGGTAGCGAGCCAGCATATTTTTCTTTTCTTTTCAGACAGCAAGCTAAATTTGTACATTTTTCGATAGAATAATGTCTCTGATTTCTCCGATTTCTCCATACAATCGACACCTGAATGGGGATAAACATCTTAAAACAGTTGGCTGAATGGGGCCGAATGGATAAAAGCCAGGGAAAGAGGGAAAAAGAGAGAAAGATAAAAACAAAACGGTTACCCCCCCTTAGCAAATTTGTTCACCTTTATTGCATTTCCTTACTCCTTTTCTAATATTTCAGATGTACCTAGTTTATTGCTAAATTTATGATTTGATTTGTTCTCTATTAAACTTTAAGTTACTTTCACCTGTACTGGTTCTATTATTCCTGTTCTATAAACATACTTCTCATTAAATTCTACAAGGTGTGTTATCAAATTGTACACACTATGTAAAACCTGCAAACACAAATAATGGTTGAGAAATGTAACTGATGGTAGACGAGGCATTTTCCGGCAATATTTGATCAAACAAGGTATTTCAGACAACTTTACAGGGCTTCTATGCATTGGTATCAGCAGTTAGATTAAAAGTAGAATATCGTAGGTGGCCATATTCATATATATCACATACAGTTCGTTACATATCCCAAAAGAAAAGCAAAACCCCAGTACTAATGTAAGAATAGGAAGATCCTGTCCAATCTAATTTAGCAATCCTTAGAACACTATAAACCCCCAGATGTTATTTGAAAAAAATAAGTCATATACACCATAAGTATCTCCATATATAAGTCATATACACCATAAGTATCTCCATATATAAATCATATACACCATAAGTATCTCCATATATAAGTCATATACACCATAAGTATCTCCATATATAAGTCATATACACCATAAGTATCTCCATATATAAGTCATATACACCATAAGTATCTCCATATATAAGTCATATACACCATAAGTATCTCCATATATAAGTCATATACACCATAAGTATCTCCATATATAAGTCATATACACCATAAGTATCTCCATATATAAGTCATATACACCATAAGTATCTCCATATATAAATAAGTCATATACACCATAAGTATCTCCATATATAAGTCATATACACCATAAGTATCTCCATATATAAATAAGTCATATACACCATAAGTATCTCCATATATAAGTCATATACACCATAAGTATCTCCATATATAAAGTAATGGCCAAAAACTACAGCCATATTTTTTGTAATGCAATATACAGCAAATCTCCTAACACATCATACATACAGTATATGAACACAAACATGGATACTTATAATTCACACCCATTCTTTAGAGAAATAATGTTAATACCTGAGAAACACCTAAGACATTATTATATAACTAACACAAATCCTATTATAAAGATATTATAAAACCACCCATAGCCTATTCATTTTAAGTACGTCAATAAATTTTGTACCTTAGCTGATAACTAAGAACGATCGAAAACAATCGATTTGCCATATCTACCATTTGGGAAGAGTCAACCAGGAAATACATGTAGTAGAATTTTGTTTAGCCCGTTTGACCTAGACCTTACAAGGGGTTACGGGAGAGGATTTCTAGTTCAATTATATGAGTATAATTTAGATTTTATGAACAAACCCTATGCTTTCGCAGACACAACCCGATATCAAGAATTATTGTAGATCTAGAAGAAAAAACTATTAAAAATCCCTCGAAACTACACATAAATCTAAAACAAAACTTCCAAAAACGACTATTGGTTTAACTTGATAGGGTAAATCATTCAGAAACCCAAAGATACCATTAAAATATTACTAACCATACTACAAATATACTAAAAATCCCCATATATTACTAGAACATTATTAAAGAGCCCTAGAAACCACAACAATCCCATGGAAAAGATCCGAAGACCATTATAAAACAATTAAAGAACCCCAAGAGTCCTCTAGAGACCACAGGGGGCACCTGAGGCCAGCTAGTGAGAGAGAGAAAGAGAGAGAGAGAGAGAGAGAGAGATTCGTAAGTTAGAAAGTGATTGGCATGGCACTGGCAATATTCTATAAACACTTCTACAATGAATGGCATGATGGATAGAGAGATAGATAAGTTTTGATTGATTGATAGATTGATAGATTGATAGATAGATAGATAGATAGAGGAAAGATATCTAAAATAGAATATGGCTGAGAGAGAGAGAGAGAGAGAGAGAGAGAGAGAGAGAGAGAGAGAGAGAGAGAGTATTGTAGTACCAAGGGTGGAGGTGTCGTGCGGTGTTCCCCTTTAAAATACACCAGCTAACACTCACAGGCTATTTCTTGATCTCAATCCTTGGTAATTCTCTCCGTTATTTACCCTTTCTTATTCTTTATTTACCCTTTCTTATTCTTTATTTACCCTTTCTTATTCTTTATTTACCCTTTCTTATTCTTTATTTACCCTTTCTTATTCTTTATTTACCCTTTCTTATTCTTTATTTACCCTTTCTTATTCTTTATTTACCCTTTCTTATTCTTTATTTACCCTTTCTTATTCTTTATTTACCCTTTCTTATTCTTTATTTACACTTTCTTATTCATTACTTACCCATTCTTATTCTTCATTTACACTTTCTTATTCTTTATGTATACTTTCTTATTCTTTATGTATACTTTCTTATTCTTTATGTATACTTTCTTATTCTTTCTTTACACATTCCTATTTTTGTTATACCTTTTCTTATTCTATATTTACCCTTTCTTATTCTTTATTTACCCTTTCTGATTCCCTATTTACCCTTTCTTATTCTTTGTTTAGACTTTCTTATTCTATATTTACCCTTTCTGATTCTCTATTTACCCTTTATTATTCTTTGTTTAGACTTTCTTATTCTATATTTACCCTTTCTTATTCTTTAGTTTCCCTTTCTTATTCTATATTTGATCTTTCTTTTTCTTTATTTACACTTTCTTATTCTCTATTTGCACTCCAACTTCTTACTCCACCAACCTTACTTTTTCAATGTTCCCAGCTATATAGTTTCTCATTTCCTATATTGTATTACTTCTGCATACTTGCTTATTCTATATTCAGACTTCATCCAGGACACTTTTCTATCGAAAAAACGTAGCCTTTTTGCTTGAAAGGGGTTTGAGTGGTCATTTTATTGGTTTGCAAAAAGTCTGGAAAGGCGTCCGTGTTAGCCTAGAGGTAAACTAAAATATATTGTCCCCGATAATAATTAAACAAATAGTATGATACCCCCAAGACGTCGCAGCAGAGAGTGTTAAACTATAGTTACTGTCCTAGTTCTTAGGGTAAATCAAGGTTTGATTATCCCTTCCTCCTTGTTTATTGTCTTACTCTCCTTTACTTAATTAATATTTTTCTTTATTTACTTGCTCTACTTCTAAGGGGATATAATTTGCTATATCCACCCTACTTGTTCATTGTCATACTGTCCTTTACTTGTTTTATTTTACTCTTGATTTACTTGTCTTACTTTTTTGGAGGGACATCATAATCTTATTATCAGCCTTCTGGTTATTGTCTTACCGTCTTTTACTTGTTTTAGCTTACTCTTTATAACTGTCTAACTGCTGAAGGGATATTTTGGGTCTTATTATTGTTTGATTGTCCTTTATACTTACTTTATCTTACTCTTTAATTACTTGTCTTACGTCTGAGGGGATATCAAGGCTGAGGCTTCCACTATCGTCAGAATAAGATACGGTTAGGTAAGATACGGTTGGGAAAAGTTTAGAGAACTGTTGCTACTACTTACCATGGGAAGAAAGGTTTATGACTCATGCATTAGAAGTGCAATAACATATGCTTCATAAACGTTACTTGTCAAAGCGGATGATATCAAGAGAATGGAACGCAACAAAATCAGAATGGTGAGATGGATGTGTGGTGCCAAACTGTAAGATAGGATATCTAGTGAAGAGCTGAGAAGAAGATTAGGTATCAAGAGCATCAGTGATGAGATACGCACTAGTAGGCTTGGATGGTTTGGACATGTGGATAGGATGGATGAAATAAGTTTGGATAAAAGATGTAATTCCGTAAACGTGAAGAGAGCTGCACCAAGGGGCAGACCAAGAAAGATGTAGGATCAGACCATGCTGTCTGATCCTAAATCGAAAAACTTTACAAGCGAGACAGCTCTGAACAGGGTTGCCTGAAACGTCGCCATTAGGACGTGAGACCGGAACATGCACACTTCGTGTGGAACACCCGGTCTTTAGATGTATGTACCTGTATGTATATTATGTATGTATGTTTATTATCCACCCGTCTTGCTTTCCCCTTCTACCTGCTTTATTTACTCTACTATGTGCGCCGAGAAGGAGCTTTGCTGTGATTATGTTACTGTCGTTATGTGTCGGGTTAGCTGTCTCTGCGTTTGTCTTTATACTCCTTAACACTATCTACTCTGACGCCTTGTGGGATACTATATTTTGTTTAATTAGTGTTGAGGATTTTGCTTGCTCTTGTCATTTTTGAATTTGTCCCCTAGGCTAACAGGAACGCCATCCCAAACTTCCCTCAAACTAATAATATGCTCACCCAGACCTCCTTCAAGCTAAATGTATACATCTTTCGTTAGAATAATGCCCCGGACTAAGGCCGATTTCTTTTTAGCCACAAGCTCGCCCAGCAAATAATCGATACCTGAATGGGGGGGGGGGGGGGAGCGTCTAACTATCGCCAAACTCAAGGGATGAAACGTCTTAAAATCTCCAAATAAATGGAGCAAATCGGGAAGGTCCAAATCGTTAACATACTCGAGTCTCTGTCTCTCTCTCTCTTATCTTAACTTTACCTCTAACTTCCTCTTTCGAACGTCTCGAACGTCATTTCCTATTTTCGGGTCATTTCCTTCTTACACCTATTATATTTGAACAATGACTATGTTTATTCTCCCCGGGTTGTAATCACAGTATCGCCTCTAACATTGTTGGTGCAACTCTGTCTTTAAAGTTGAGATATATCACCTATACTCTGTTTACTTTCAACTGACGGTAAATTGCAAACTTCCCATCAAAATTTCTCAGTTATTTTGAAGATTTTGTAGTTAAATATGGTGTTAATTATATAAACTTGGTCTTAATAATGATGCAGAGATATAGTAGTTTCATATTCTTCCCTTAAAAATCAAGGAATTAGCTGCTAAGGGATTCAATTTATCAACAGCTGAAAAGAAACTGAGTATAGTGATGCGGTGGTGAAAATAGTTGTTTATATAATTGGCAAATAAGTGTGGATAAAGGAAATTTCGAGGACTGATATGTATATTAATTGTATACTTGGAGAAACACTTACGATTTAATTATATTTTAAAATAACCTGAATATTATAGATATTATTAATTTTACATTCTATCATTATTTTAGCTTCCTTGCACTGTACCTTGCCCCTGAATTATAAACTTTGGATGTGTGTCTGTCATCATATAATCTGTTCCTTATAAGGTCCTTGGTTCAGTTTTACAACTTCTTAAAACTTCTCAACATCCTTGCAAAATGGCTTCTTCCTTTTAAGCCTGGATCCTTTAAGTGGCAGTATTTGTTTTTTCCCTGAACCCTCTTAGCCTTCATGTTAACCCCATAAGATTTTAAATATTTATACTTTTCCCCATTTCTTTGTCAATATTAAGACCTTTCGTGTCATTAAGGTGTCAATTTTTTACTGGTGAGCGATACCAAGCTTGCCATTAAGGAGGAACTACCGATAAATGTAGGCTACAAATTGATCTCGAATGGTATTGTTTGGGATGGTGTTATTTAAAGCTTGATAGAGGTTTAGGGAGCAAATTAAAACACAAATATACCGGTAATAATAGAAAAATAAATAAATAAATAAAATAACGTCACCTTAATATATACAGTAGTTAATCTCTCATCATTCATAAACACACTTTTACCGGTTATAGTTTTACCGGTTATAGTTTTACCGGTTATAGTTTTACCGGTTATAGTTTTACCGGTTATAGTTTTACCGGTTATAGTTTAGGCAATTTGATTACTATAAAGCACGGTATTATCTTGGTTGGGCCCGATACAGATGTTAACAGGCGTCAACTTGACCCCTTCTGTACAGGCGCCGTCCTTTTAAATTTACTCTGTCTACTATTAGACGATTATATTCAGTTTAAAAAGAGACTCCAGCAATTAATAGGCTTCGAACTATCTCACTTTATCATTTTTGCTTCCACGGATCCTTATTAAGCTGCACAAAATCGTCTAAATATAGCTAGAAGAAAAATACAAACACGTCTCCGATACAGAAGGGGTTAATATATTATTTAAGTGTAGGCCTACATGTGCTCTTTCTATTTGATTGGATATTACTTTAACCCATTCAGTAATATGACCACTTTCTTATTTTTATTTGTATTACCATTAGACGATATTATGCAGATGAGGAAGGACCTGTGGTAGACATAGCTTTTATCCAGTACCTCTCTCAGAGATCATGCTAAAGCTGAAATAATATCATCTACTGTTCACAACAATGACTATAACACTAGGGTGTGTGTGTGTGTGTATGTGTTTGTCTGTGCGTGTGTTCGTTTGTGTGTGTGCGTGTGTGTTTGTGTGTGTGTGTGTTACTTACAATTCACATACCAACCCCTTCCATCCATAACCTGAGCCAATTTTATCCTTTTATTGGGAACCTTAACTTAAGGGGTACCCCCTCTCTCTCTCTCTCTCTCCGCTAGCTAAGCGCTTCATTAATTTCTGATGCTAGGGTTCAAGTCCTGAGTATAGCAGCAATATGAATATATATATATATATATATATACTTTTTTTTGTCGATGTGGATGAGGGAGACAAAAGGCAGAACTGCCTGTAACGAGTGTGTCCCCCAGTTGAAAGAGTGACAGGGCAAAAATCAAGGAACGTTCGAGCCAAAATGCCTAGACACACGGAGTTTGAAGCAATTTAAGTCATGGGAAGAGGGGAAGATGGATTCAGGGAGAGAGCTCCAGAGCCCAGCTGTTGAATAGAAGGTTTGAGAATATCATGTCACTCTTGGATTAGAGAGTTGCACAGAGTAGGGATGGGATTGTGTTGCAAGACGGGCGCTACGTACTTTACGTAGAGGAGGTGGTATAAACTGAGAGAGCTCTGAGTAACATTGATTATTGTATAAGCGGTAGAATAGCGAGAGAGATGCAACACTGCGGCGAAGAGAGAGATATTGCAAAGAGTTAGTGAATGGAAGTGAGTTAATGAGACGAAAGGCTTTCTTTTCTACTTTGTCGAGAAGTGCTGTGTGAGAGGATTCTCCCCACCCATGCGAACAATAACTCAATACATGGACGTACTGTGCCCCTGTACAGAGGAAGAAGCTGTACAGGGGCAAAGAACGCCAGCCGGCGGTTGAGCACACCCAGCTTCTGGGAACCTGTTTTATATATACAGTATATTATATATATATATATATATATACGTGTGTGTGTGTGTATATATATATATATATATATATATTATTAATTTATTTTTCTATTTCAATGAAAGAGACAATAGGCAAAGCTACCTGTAACAAGTGCCTCCCTAAAGGTTGAGAGAATGACAGAGCCAAATTCAAGATACGTTAGAGTAAAAATGTCAGAGCACCCGGGGCTTGAAGCAGTTCAAGTCATACGATGAGGGACGATGCTCCATGGCCTTCACACACCATGGATTGCCGCAGGTATACCGTACATCACCATAACTCGGCCCCGTACTTGTCCGTACATCCAAGGTAAAGAGATACAACAGGTTGGCGCACGCGCAGACTGCTGACGTCACCAGGCTGGGCGAGAGAAAGAAAGATAGAAAAACGCTCGCCTGCCAGCCAAACTGCTGCCACTAGACCAGGGGTGTCCAACTCCAATATTCGGGCCTCATGCGGCCCCACTCCCTCTAGCATGAGGCCCGTGAACCAGTTTGGCCAAGTAGTGTCAAATATTTTATTTTATTCTAGAAATCTAGACATAATTATTATTTCTTAAATATATTATATGTTGGTACTATATTAACTTAAGTTCTAATTCTAGGAAGTATTTGTGAGAGTAAGAAGCTTTTACAGTAGATAGGCCATATGCAGCTTCACGCAATCTTATGTTCTTATGTAATTGGGGATGGGTGTGACAGGGATCTGCCTTGTGAGGGCCGATCGGCTTTTTGCAGACTCCCATTTTCTTATGTTCTTATGTTCATTCATTAGAGAGACGCAGAGTTAGAGGGGATGTGATAGAGGTGTTCAAATGGGTTAGTGGGATTAATAGAGGGGACATGAAAAATGTACTAAAGCTCAGTGATAGCGAAAGAACTATAACACAAAATTTCAAATTAGATATATTTCGTTTTAGAAAAGATATAGGCCAATAGTGGTTTGGTAACAGAATTGTAGATAGGTGGAATAGGCTACCAAGTGCTATAGTGGGATCAAGAATGATAGAGAGCTTTAAGATAAAATTAGATAGGCATTTGGACGAGATGGGTCTCTGTAACGAGTGCAAGACATATTTATTCAACCTTTCTATATATGGAAGATATATAATATTATGGATAATTTTGGTCATTCTTCGTTGTACTGACTCCAAATAAACTATATATGTCCAATTGTCCATTCTGTAATGAGGACATCAAATTTGAACAGCATAATCTGAACCTGGTATATACCGGTATACACACATACTGTACATACAAATAATTACATTCCGTAAAACCAGGTCGCTTCGGACTTGGGTCGTAACTTCGGACATCGGCGATAATAAGTAATTAGACATTGTCATTATATAATGGAAACGCTTTTTATATATATATATATGTTTTTTTTTGTGGGGTCCGTTTAGAGAAATGGCAAAGGAAGAACATGTAAAAGCCCTAGGGAACTGACATGAGTATACTGTATGTACACGAACAAAAAATTATATTATGACGAAATTTTTTAAATTTTTAGCTACCCTGCCAAACTTCTATCACCCTGAAGAAATTTGTTTGTATGAATTATGTTGTGACTGATATAATTTTGTAGTAAAATTACCAGAAACAACATCCACCAAAGGAATTTGTTTACACTTGTATAACGCTCTAGCTAGAACACTATCATTTAACCTATTGCGTTTTCCAAAAAAAAAAAAAAAAAGTAACTTCGGACATGGAACAAACAAATCGTTTGTTATTATTTGCCCAATGCAAATAATTCATAATACTTGTCCATCATTATAATGGTGGTTAAAGATCAAATAATCATTCTCCGAGTCCAAAAACCCACAAAAATATGATAATATGCTAACCGATTTATGTATTAAGGATAATTCTGGATATATAATATATATAAATTAGGAGAGGCAATATTTTCTAAGAGTGAGTTCAATGCCTAACGAGAACAGATCCAAAAAGAATATTTGTTAAACATCATATATAACCCCTCCTATACTAATTATAAAGGCCTAAAAGTATTGACTGAGCATTTTCCAGTAAGACATTGGACAGGAATAAGCAGCAATAATAAAATATTCATATAAAATAGTAGGAGCCGAAAAATGAATGAAATAAAACCACGAACATACGTCCGAAGTTCCCCTCCGCTTGTCCGAAGCTATCCCAGCTTTCTTGGCAATCATTTTCCATAAGAAATCACTGTATGTCCGAAGTTATCCATACATGTCCGTAGTTAGCCACTTTTCAAGATGACTTCGGACACCATTTAGGATAAGGATAGCTCTCTTATTATGGGGGATAATTTTAGGAGGCTTCCTGGATTACCGCGCACTATCACCACACATCACTTGACCTAGTTATATCTCTATAATGTGTTTACAGTCTGGAGATATCGTTAAAAAACCTCGAAAAATTTCCGAAGTTACACGGTTTACGGTTCATAGCCTACATACTACACACACACACACACATATATATATACAGTATATATATATATATATATATATATATATATATATATATATATATATATATATATATATATATATATATATATATATAAATATATATATAAATAATGCATCCAAAATGCATCCAACAACTTGACAATATAAAGGCATTTTGTTCAGTTAAAATAGAAGAGATTCACTTTCACAGGGCATTATGCAGTAGTTATAGCATCACGGTATGAAGTAAAAGAAAACGGAGGATAGTGCTGGCTCGGCTGCTCCTTTGAGAATGAATGGTAAACAGTCGAGTGACCTCCGACCCTTCCACCCTCGTGACGTCATGCGCGAGCGGTTACGAGTTTGAGTGACCCCATGCTCCAACCTGTTGTATCTCTTAACCTTGCGTACAACCAGTGTACCACTCCTGTGCCACGCTTGAACCATGATCCATAGTAACCAGGTTTAATTAAGAGGGTCGTCTTTGCCATATCCTAAATCGGGAGTGTGTGAAAGGGGTTTTAATATTAACTCTCTCGGAGGAAAGGTGCATTGAAGGATATTTTTCTTCTTAATATTAGAGTGATAACCAGAGTCGAAATCATAGAGGTAGGAATGATTATTAATTGTGATAGTTAACAAGCTTTATCTCAGTATTCCCTGACTGGTTCGGTGGGAAGGTTCATTGACTCATTTGAGAGGTTCAGAGCGGCTTCAATGAGGAGGACTTTGTGTTGACGCAAGAGTAAGGCCACCCAGACAGTTTTAATTTGATGGTTGGCTGGGCATCTGAGTGGTTATCATATAGAGTTAACTTAATGTCAGTGAATCGTGTGTGAGATTGTATGACTGTGTGTGTGTCTTTAACCCTTCCTGTACCGGTGACATCTTTTTTATTTGATTTCAGTTACATCTAGACAATTTATGAAGCTAACTAAAAGGATTAATTGAGGTAGTATGTAGTCCTTTAATAGGTAGATGGCCGTCAAAAGCTGAATATAATCGTCTAATAGTTGCCAGAATATTATGGAAAGGACGTCGCTGGTACAGAAGGGTTGATGTGTGTGTGAGAGAGAGAGAGAGAGAGAGAGAGAGAGACATCACGGACTTCCACTCAACGTTTCAAGCTCGTTATCCAATTTAGGGTGGGCTCTCAAAACATACAGCACCTCACTTATTGTTAACTCACTCACTCTCTTACGTGCTATCCTTTTCTTCCAATTTACTTTAATTGAGGTTCTGTTATATCTCCTAGACGATAGTTTTGCTCATCTCGTTTGGATCGTAAGGCCTGTGTGGTCAGTGTATCTATGTAAATCTAGGTAATTTGTATTCGTTCTCTCAAGGGATTGGAGTTTTCGCAGAGAGGCTCCAGTCCTGACGTTATTCTTGACTTACAGTGTGCTGCCTTAATAATCCAATAGGGTTGATAGCCTCTGAAGTCCTATTTTAATATAAACAAAAATTACTCTCTCTTTGTCTCTCGTTTGCTCCTTATTCTGATTGTATTTCCATGTTTCTAACCCCCTTTAAATATATTTCACCCTGCTCTCTTTGGATTACATGTCTCACCCCCATCCTCAAATCTCCAATCTCTCTCTCTCTCTCTCTCTCTCGTCCCTTCAGTCAGTCACTCACTCACTGGGTGACTAATGTCCCTTCACTCACTCACTCACTCACTCAGTCACGGGGTGGTTAATGTCTCTTCACTCACTCACTCACTCACTCAGTGGGTGTTAATGTCTCTTCTGTCACTCACGCACTGGGCGGTTAATGTCCCTTCACTCACTCACTCAATGGGCGGTTAATGTCTCTTCACTCACCCACCCAATGGGCGGTTAATGTCCCTTCACTCACTCACTTACTGGGAGGTTAATTTCCCTTTACTCACTCACTGGGAGGTTAATTTCCCTCCACTCACTCACTCACTCACTGGGCGGTTAATGTCCCTTCACTCACACACTCACTCATTGGGCGGTTAATGTCTATTCAATCACTCACTCACTGGACGGTTGATATCCCTTCACTCACACTCACTCACTCACTCACTGAACGGTTAATGTTTGTTCACTCACTCACTCACTGGACGGTTAATGTCCCTTCACTCACTCACTCACTGGATGATTACTGTCCCTTTACTCACTCACTCACTCACTTACTGGACGATTAATATCCCTACACTCACTCACTCACTCACACTTACTTACTCACTCACTCACTCACACTTACTTACTCACTCACTCACTCACTGGGCTAATTGGCTCGCCTCCGGCCTGTTCACAATTTGCCTTCCTCATTCCCAGAACAAATAGAGAATGAAATCAGTTAAACAGCGGTACTAATAACTGTGATGGTAGGAGAGACACCAAATTTGTGTTTCTTTATTTTGATGTTTACCATATATTTCATTATTATTATTATTATCAAAATTACTATCAACATCAAGTCACAGCTCAGTAACCAAGATAGAGACAAGGGAATGTATCGCCCGGTAAATATGTAGTTACTTATCTACAGTTCATGTATTTGTGCCATAAGTCTACAAAACACACAATATTATCATTTACCTTTGGTCGATATTCTGGCTCTTCAAACATCGACTGTACGAGTTTTGTTCCTCTTCTTCCTGGGGAATAAAATAATACAGTTATGGGGAGGGCTTCCTTTTCTGGAGCCTCCTCTTCCTTATGTTTAGTCCCATTAGTTTGGCAATTTTAAGACCTTTTGTACCATTTAGGTGTTGATTTTTCCCCATGAGCGATATCAAGCCTGTACTGTAGGAGGAACCGGTCGGGACATTTGTCTACCGAAAAATGTACAGCTTTATCTCGAAGGGGGTCTTGAGGATATTGTTTAATGCCTGATGGAGGTCTTACGAAAAATAAATAAATACATATAATAAATAAATATATAAATGAAAAAATAAATACAAAAACACAAACCTCTCCTTCAGAAAACATAATTATCATAATTATATAATTAAGTAAAACAATTAGAATATTAAATAAGAAGATATTACTACCGATCACTGATTTTACACACAACAGAAACAAATTGCAAAATATAATAATTATAATAGCTAGACATATTTTTATATACACCAATATACATCAAACTGAAGGTAAATACGAGGAAGAGCAAGGTTATAGTCTTTGAAAGGGGTGCAGCCACAGACTGTGATGTGAGGTTGAACGGTCAGGCTATGGAGAATGTCAGCTCATTTAAGTATTTGGGCAGTGTGTTGAGTAAAGATGGGAGTATGGATGAAGAAGTGCGGGAGAGGGTGCAGCAGGGGAAGAGGGTTGTAGGAATGCTGAAAGCAGTCACAAGAAATAGGGTGGTCAGCATGGAAGTAAAGACGTCCTTGCATGACAGTGTGATAATCCCGATATTGACTTACAGGAACGAAGCATGAACGTTGGTGAAGAGACTCAAACAAAGAGTGAGAGGGATGGAAATGAGTTACTTGAGAAGTGCGTGCAGAGTTACATGGAGGGATAGACATACAAATGAGAAAGCACGAGAGAGGTGTTGTGTGGATATAGATGTGCTAGAAAGTGTGAAAAGGAACACCTTGAGATGGTTCGGCCATGTAGAACGTATGGGAAGCGAGAGAAAGACTAAGAGAGTGTATGAGAGTGAGGTGGAAGGCTAGAGAGGGAGGCGTAGACCGAGTTAGAGGTGGAAGGATGGAGTTACGAAATATATGAGTGAAGACGGTTCTGGATGGGAGGAGGGGCGTCGACTGACTGGGGACAGAGGTGCACGGTGCCGTTTCGTTCGTGGCCACCCCTTCGGGGATCACGGCGTCCGGCAATAGAAATATTCATAGAATATATTCACATATAATTCAGAACGTTAATTGAGACTTTACATTAATGTTTGTCCTAAATTATTGTTTTATTTTGCATTAGAAATGCCAATTGTATATTTCACTAGTTTTACTGACCAGCGAAATGTACTTTTCGTATATAAAACATTCAGATTACTACAAGACGGAAATTGAATATTGAAATTTGTGATAAATCAATGTACAATTATTATAAATGTGAATGAATAAACATACAGAAGCTGACAAACAAATAATCAGGAAGAAAGACATAAATAAAACAAATTAACCCCTGCCGAGAGACAGATACACAAACGTAAATTGAGCAAGTGGAAGAGAGAGTACAAAGGAGTACAAAGGAAATCAAGCAACAACAGATCTAATGACCCTTCTAGGCTGCTTGTTCTCCAAAACACTGAGGATCAAGTGTCCAAACAGTGGTTTAGAGTGGGTAAGGGAACATTGGAAAGGGAACTACTGCCCTGGAACTAATGTCCGTGGCAGGACTAGGAAGTTAGTAGGGGACATATGGGTTAGTAACTGAGGGGAGGATAAAATAAAGTTATTCATTTACAAACGCAGTCAGTCGCGGGTTTGATGCGAGATATTTGTCTAGGCGGAGTTTAAATGAATCAACGGTGCTGCAGTCTATAACGTCTCGGGGAAGCCCATTCCACAAGTTGACAACTCGATTGAAGAAGAAATTCTTTGATTCGTGTGAGTTAAAAGATTTACCAATAATTTTGCAACCGTTTCCCCGCGTGTAATTAGATTGGTTTATAGTGAAGTACTTACTACAGTTCATATTGTCGATGCTTTTGATGATTTTGAACACTTGAAATAAGTCACCTCTTAATCTGCGCTGGGCTATAGGAAATAGATTTAATTCTCTAAGACGCTCTTCGTATGGTTTGTTCTTTAGGCTAGGTATCATTTTGGTAACTCTACGTTGAACTCGTTCTAGTTTGTATATGTCTTTTTGGTAATAAGGGCACCAGCATTGAACACACTATTCCAGAAGAAGGCGGACTAAGGAATTGTAAAGGGTTAGGATAACGTCTTTGGATTTATGCTCAAATGACCTGCCTATAAAGCCAATTATTTTATTTGCCTTCTTAACAACTTCTGAACATTGTTGACTCGGTTTTAGGTTACTCGATATTGTTACTCCCAGATCGGTTTCTCTGTTTACATTCTTAAGCTGAGTGCCATTCATCGAATAGTTTGCTTTCTCATTTAGGTATCCAATATGTAGTACTTTACATTTATCCGCATTGAAACTCATTTGCCAAATTTGGGCCCAATGTGACAATTTATCTAGATTGTGTTGCATATCGTCAACTTGATCTTTTGAGAGTACTCTATTTGCAATTTTTGTATCGTCAGCAAATTTTGAGATTGTACAGGTGAGACCCTCATCTATGTCGTTGATGTAAATTAGAAAGATAATTGGTCTTAGTACCGATCCCTGGGGTACCCCGCTACTTACATTGGTCCATTTAGATGCCTTCCCGTTTATGACTACTCTTTGCTTTCTGTCGCTGAGCCAATTTTCTATCCATGTCAACACACCGTCTTGTATTCCATGCGCTTTTAGTTTTAGCAGTAAACGTTTGTGGGGAACTTTGTCAAAGGCCTTTTGAAAATCAAGGTATATAATATCTACAGCTTTACTCTCATCGTAGAGGTTGAGGATATCGTGGAAGAAGTCTAAGAGGTTTGTTAAACAGGAACGTTTTTTACGAAAGCCGTGTTGAGTATCTTTAAGTATGTTATTTTCCTCTAAGTGATTTACGAGTCTGTCTCGTATGACCGTTTCTAGCATTTTACATACAGAGAGAGAGAGAGAGAGAGAGAGAGAGAGAGAGAGAGAGAGAGAGAGAGAGAGAGAGAGAGAGAGAGAGAACTATACTTATACAAGAACACAAATAAACATAAACAAATAATTCTTCCCCAGCCTTCCTTTCAATGGGCCCAAATCACTCCCCCCACCCCAAATCCATACCCCCCTTCCCACCCACCCCGCCATTATTCTCCCTCCTTATTGTCCTTGGTCACGGTATGTAGAAATATTGGCAGAAATAAATATGTGGTCACGGTATGTACAGTATATGGCAGAAATATGTAAGTAGAGTCACAGCCAAGACTTCAACCTTAACAAAGAGTACAGGCTGTAATGTCAAGATTCAATACTGTATTTTGAGTTATTTGTTGCTTCCAGCCACCCCTCAACCCCTTTTGTACCAGCGACGTCTTTTTAATTGTATGCTAGGTATATTTAGATGATTTTGTGCAGTTTTAGAAGGATCTGTGGTAGTAAAAAAGGGGTAAGTGAGATAGTTCGAAGCCTGTTAATGGCTGGAGAACCATTTTAAACTGAATAGAAGTCACATACAGTAAATGGTGTTTCTAATTTAGTTTGTCTTCAAATCACAACACCCAAAAACTTTGTTGATAGTACATGAGACACTGTTTCAGAACCAATTCGTAACACTGGAAGATTTGGCACTGACCTAGAGTGAAATAAAGTTAAATTTTTCTTTTTTATATTAATTTTCCAGCTTATTTGCTCTCATCCATAATAACACTTTATTAAGTTCAGTTTTAAGGATAGAAAATAAGTTTTCAATATTACCTCCAGACAAAACGAGATTAGTATCATCAGCATACAAAATATAAGATAATATATCACTAGAATTGATATAATTTAAGTAGATTAAAAATAAGATAGAGCCCAAAATAGAGCCCTGCGGAACCCCTTTAGTTATAATTTTTTAGGACAGAATATTGTCTATTATAAAATACAGATTGCTTCCTCCCGTTTAGCTAACTTGTGAGGAGCTGCAGAGGTAGTCCACGAATGCCTATGTTTTTAATTTGAACTACAAGAATACTGTGATCAAGAGTGTCAATGGCTTTTGACAAGTCTAAAAAAACACTCCAACAGTAAATAATTTACGATCCAAAGACTCATAAACGTAATTATTAAAATTCAATAGTGCTGTTTATGTCGAGTGTTTATGACAAAACCATGTTGATTAGGGACAAAAAATGTATTTATTTCTAGATAGGAGACAAGAGATCTAGTTATCACCCTCTCAACAATCTTACTGAATGCTGGTAAAATAGATACAGGCCTGTAGTAATTAAGGGGGATTACCGGCGTTTTTTTTTATCTTTCTCTCCTTTTCTCTCTTTCCCTGGCTTCTACTATCCATACGGACCCATTCAGCCAACTGTTTTAAGACGTTTATCCCCATCTAGGTGTCGATATCTTCCTGGCGAGCAATAGCGAGCCAGTGTTGTATGGAGAAATCCAGCTTTGTCGGAGATTTTTTTTTATCGAAACATTTACAAATTTAGCTTGCTGTCAAAACAAAACAAAATATATGCTGGCTCGCTAACGCTCGCCAGGAAATATCGACACCTGGATGGGGGTAAACGTCTTAACACAGTAGGCTAAATGGGGCCGAATGAATACAAACCAAAGAGAGAGGGAGAGAAACAGAAAAAAGCGAGGTGGGCTCCCTTAACCCCTTCAGACATATATGACGCAGAGGTTGCCAGATTAGCAATAAGAAATAGAGTTCTCTCACTCTTATAATTACCTCTCCAAAATTAGTTTTCTGCCCACATCTAACTCAAAGACAACTGCAGAGGTTGAAGTAACTAAAATAAAGGTTTGTAAAAAAAACTGATGGTAATAAAGGCTTTAAAGTATCCCTAATAGGCTCAAAATTGCGTCATATGTCGGAGAGGGTTAATATCTGTCCTATCCCCGGCTTTATATGACCTAAGCAATGTTGGGCGTATCAGGGAAATTTCCGTTTCTTATGATTAGGTTAACCATTTCTGTACCGGCGACGTCTTTTGCATTATACTCTTGCTATGTTTAGACGATTTTGTGCAGCTTAGGAAGGCTCTGCGGTAGTTATAAGGGGTGGTTGAGATAGTTTGAAGCCTTATTATTGCTAGAGGTCCTTCCTAATGTGAATAATATCGTCTAATAGTTGCCACAATATAAAGAAAAGGACGTCTCCGGTACAGTATGGGTTAATAATATGTGTAAGTGGGAGTGCGATTGAATCACAACTCAGCTTGCAATCTGGGCGACTTCAAGAGGGCAATAATTTCTTGAGTAGATACTGGAGGGAGGTAAAAGGAAATGGCTGGTGAATATCTTAATTAATCTCTATGTGAATAGGGGTGAGGGTGTTGATTATTAGGTCTTGAGTCGGGTAATCCATGAATAACGGAATTATTCAGTTTATCAGGAATGCTAGAGATCTCACTGATTTTAATATAACAATTTTGAGAAGTTTTCTGTTTACGTGAAAGACGATTTAATAAAGCTTAGGAAGGATTTGTGGGAATTAAACGGGTAAAGACTATTTCAATTAGCCACCTGACTTCCATTTAACCCTGCTAATCTCAATATAATCGTGTAATAAAAACAGAAAGCGGAAAGGAAATGCGCAATAGTATCTTGAAAGGGTTAACGATCGCAAATTGTCGACAAAACATCAATGTGAATCCGACTTTATTCTCGCCTTTAAAAATCGCCTGGTGATTGCGAAGCACACGCACACACACACACACACACATACACATTCACACACACACGCACCATTACTCACATACAGACACACATGACAGCCATGAACATAAATGTAGATCCGGCAAGAACCAAAAATATTATTAAAGAGCGTTCCGTTCCGTGAGTTCTAAAATAACAAATTTAAAGGTTTTCTATGCAAACGCTCGTAGCATACGCAATACATTTTCAGATTTAGAGGAGCTAGTGTTTACAGAAAATTATGATGTGATTGGCATAACAGAATCTTGGCTCAATACAGAAGATAGAGACTTTTTAGCAGAGTATTCACTTCCCGGTTATGTAATGTTTGAGAAAAGCCGAATAAATCGAAATGGAGGTGGCGTTTTACTTTATATCAAAGATAGTCTTAACCCTACCCTCTTGTCAAAACCTCAAATTGTGAACGTCGACGCATCTTTTGTGCTAATAAAGAATAATAAAGGTACAAAAATAATACTTGCATTAATATACAGACCTCCAGCTCAATCAGTGCAAACTGACCGAGAAATTTACGAACAAATTGCAGATGTAAGTAACTCACAAGATACCGTAATTTTTGGTGACTTTAATTTACCTGTGACCAAGTGGGGCTCTTACTTCACACTCCGGACATGACTTGTATACGAACTTGCAAGAGAGTTCGCTTTATCAATTTGTTCGAACGCCAACCCGTGGTAATAACGTTCTTGACATTGTACTTGCAACAAAAGAAGAATTAATAGAGAATTTGAATGTTGGTGATGAATTCAGTAACAGCGACCATCGTACGATAACTTTCACTTTAAAGTTTACTAGTAACGAACCAAATAGTAGCATCGAAAAAGTCCCTAATTTCAAGAAAGCAAACTTCCATAAACTTAGAGCTATGTTTAAAGAAACTGACTGGAGCTTTTTAATTCACAATAACGACATAAATACATCTTGGAAGTTATTCGAAGCCACTTACCTAAAAGCAGTGCAAGACTGCATACCATCGAAAATACGGTGTCTAGGCCATAATAATAAGCCCAAATGGTGGAATAAAGATATTTCAAACTGCCTGCTTGCTAAAAAAATTGCTAATGATAGATTCAAATCCTCACAAAATGACGAAGAACGGGTGAAATTTGTAGAGCTACGACGCAAAGCCAAAAAGTTAATTAAGCAAAGTAAAAAGACCTTAGAGTTACATATTGCGAATCAAAGTAAAACAAACCCGAAAGAATTCTATAGTTATATCAGAAAGAAAAAAGAAGTTACTTCAACTGTTGGACCGTTAGTCGATGAAAATAGAGAATACACCAAAGACGAAGTACAAATGAGTAATGCCCTCAATACCTTCTTTGCATCAGTTTTTACAACAGAAGACCTCAGTGATATCCCTACACCATCGCCGATTCAGATTGATAATTCAGATGTTCTAAGCAATATCACCGTTACAGAGAGAGAAGTATTGAATTGTTTAGATAAACTCAAGGTAAATAAAAACGCCTGGACCTGATACAATCTCGCCTAGAGTTCTAAAGGAAGCTAAGGATGAGCTCTCCAAACCACTGACATTACTATTCAATAAATCCTTGCAGTCTGGAACTATGCCCGATCAGTGGAAGCTAGCCAACGTAACACCGATATTCAAAAAAGGCAGCAAATCCCTACCCAGTAACTATCGTCCAATTAGCTTAACCTCAGTTGTATGTAAAATGCTAGAAACGGTCATACGAGACAGACTCGTAAATCACTTAGAGGAAAATAACATACTTAAAGATACTCAACACAGCTTTCGTAAAAACGTTCCTGTTTAACAAACCTCTTAGACTTCTTCCACGATATCCTCAACCTCTACGATGAGAGTAAAGCTGTAGATATTATATACCTTGATTTTCAAAAGGCCTTTGACAAAGTTCCCCACAAACGTTTACTGCTAAAACTAAAAGCGCATGGAATACAAGACGGTGTGTTGAAATGGATAGAAAATTGGCACAGCGACAGAAAGCAAAGAGTAGTCATAAACGGTAAGGCATCTAAATGGACCAATGTAAGTAGCGGGGTACCCAAGGGATCGGTACTAGGACCAATTATCTTTCTAATTTACATCATCGACATAGATGAGGGTCTCACCTGTACAATCTCAAAAAGTGCAAATAGCGTACTCTCAAAAGAACAAGTTGACGATATGCAACACAATCTAGATAAATTGTCATGTTGGGCCCAAATTTGGCAAATGAGTTTCAATGCGGATAAATGTAAAGTACTACATATCGGATACCTAAATGAGAAAGCAAACTATTCGATGAATGGCACTCAGCTTAAGAATGTAAACAGAGAAACCGATCTGGGAGTAACAATATCGAGTAACCTAAAACCGAGTCAACAATGTTCAGAAGTTGTTAAGAAGGCAAACAAAATAATTGGCTTTATAGGCAGGTCATTTGAGCATAAATCCAAAGAAGTTATCCTAACCCTTTACAATTCCTTAGTCCACCCTCTTCTGGAATACTGCGTTCAATCCTGGTGCCCTTATTACCAAAAAGATATAAACAAGCTAGAACGAGTTCAACGTAGAATTACCAAAATGATACCTAGCCTAAAGAACAAACCACACGAAGAGCGTCTTAGAGAATTAAATCTATTTCCTTTAACCCAGCGCAGATTAAGAGGTGACTTAATTCAAGTGTTCAAAATCATCAAAGGCATCGACAATATGAACTGTAGTAAGTACTTCACTATCGACCAATCTAATTACACGCGGGGAAACGGTTGCAAAATTATTGGTAAATCTTTTAACTCACACGAATCTAAGAATTCTTCTTCAATCGAGTTGTCAACTTGTGGAATGGGCTTCCCCGAAACGTTATAGACTGCATCACCGTTGATTCATTTAAACTCCGCCTAGACAAATATCTCGCATCAAACCCGCGACTGACTGCGTTTGTAAATGAATAACTTTTTTTTATCCCCCCCTCAGTTACTAACCCCTCTGTCCCCTACTAACTTCCTAATCCTGCCACGGACATTAGTTCCAGGGCAGTAATTCCCTTTCCAATGTTCCCTTACCCACTCTAAACCACTGTTTGGACACTTGATCCTCAGTGTTTTGGAGGACAACCTAGAAGGGTCACTAGATCTGTTGTTGCTTGATTTCCTTTGTACTCCTTTGTACACACACACACTCTCTCTCTCACACACCGTATATTTGGTGTTTGTCAGTAAAAGTGTTACCGCGCCTATTTCCATCCAAGGTATTGTGCTGAGCGCTGGGTGAAGTAAGGTGGGGGGGGGGGAGGAGGAGGAAGGGTAGAAGGGGGGGGGGGGGGCCTTTAGTAGTCGGCTCGGTAGAGCAGATGGGGAGGTGAGGGCTTTGGTATTAAGCCTGTTAGGGTAGATGGGAGGGTGTGAGCTTTGGTAATCAGATTGGTAGGGTAGAGCTATGGGGATGGTCTAGGACCTAAAATGGATCATATTTATGAATTTTGAGTTAACACCTTCAAAGATACAAATAAAATGGTGTATTTGGCATTTAAACCCTGTCCCTTTAATCGGGGAGCGTGACAGAAACGCATAACCAATGATCAATTATTGAGATTTTATTTTTTTTATTTTTTGGGGGGTGGGGAATTAGTTTAGTCACTGTATCAATAACGTTTTCTCATGGATGTGCTTTCAAAAACCTGATGAAAACGAGATTTTTATAGGGTATATATTTTATTCGTAAAAAAATTGATATATAAAAATATCCTTTTCAAATTTCATCCATCTATTGCCAGACACCATGCCAAGGCCTAGGGGGTGGCTATGAATGATTCACTCTTGTATGCTGAAGCATCTAGGCTATGTAGAAATTAATTATGATTTGTTCAAAGTATGCCTTTAGAAGTTATTCGACGTAGGCTACTTGCTTGTATACTGTAAATTACGTCTTTGAATATTTATATTATTATGCCACTATAATTATCTTTCTGAAGAATTATAATTGATTATATGGATATCTCTTAATGTAGATGGATTGAGCTTGTTTTGCTGATAACATTGGTACAACAAAAATCAAAATCCATCAACAATTAAGAATGTTATGTAACTTTTGGTGGAATATTAATACAAAAAAAAAAAAAAAAAATCAAACCTTTTTTCCCGCTAATGATATTTTTCAACAAAAAAATATTGAATTTCCTTATTTTTCAACGGATTTTGATGATTTTGTTATCATTTTTTTCAGCAATCAAAACCCTGTCTTTGTACAGGAAAAACTCTTTTTATAATCAATTACATTCTTTTTCAAATATATTTACCTACATAAAGTCATGTGACATCATATTTGTTATTACCGACGTCACCCAATGCAAAATTTTAAAATTTAAGGCCTTACAATATGCAGCATTCTTTAGGGATTAACATTTTACCAAACACTTTGCATTTCCTTCTACAAAAATAACCATGAACTAATTATATTTTCACCTATAAAAGTCAGGTCATACATAGAACAGGCCCTTAGGGTAGTTAGCTTATGTTAACACTTTCGTCTAAAAATTTTTAGACGAATTTATGCAGATTAAGAAAGATCTGTGGTAGTTAAACGGGTTGATTGAGATAGTTCGAAGCCTTATAATTGCTAGAGATCCTTCCTAAACTGAGAACGGTTGATTAGTAGTCGCAGAATAAAATTAGTATTATGACTGGAAATACAGGAAATCATTCATTCAGTTTTTGTAATCAAAGAGGTAAACTCCATCTATGACTCTCACATGTCATTCCAAAGTTGAACACATCGTATAATGATAGCCAGGATAAAAACAATATGATTGTATGAAAATGGTTAATGTACAAAAAGGTAACATTAAAAAATGCGATACCTAAAACAACTACAAACCACTGACTAGTTTCGTTTTCATATGTATAATTTTGTATATTTTATTTTTTAAACCTATCTCCCAGCCAGTATTTCCCTCCCTACAACAATACAAACTCCAGACCATTTATTTTGCCCATTTAAGATTTTTGCAAAAATTAAACGATATTGTTCCCTTCAGCAGTATAATGAAGTGTTAGTGTTTGATAATTCCTGCCATTGTCGACAATACGATTACTATTGGAAAACCAGTTGAACCCCTTTCTTTGTGTTTTATCTTGTTATAAATAATAGATTTGTGACGCTTCTGCATAGTAGCCACGTGCGGGCATGCGCGCGCGTCGGCTGCCCAGCCATTTAGAAACCGTCTGGCGGAAGCCAGCCGGCCGGCTTTTCCTTAGTATATATCCTACGACAATGTAACTAATGTCTGGGATATTCTTATGTTGTTTCACAGCTTGTAGCTGCCCTGATTCTTAACCAACGCATCTTAGTATATTTTATTCTCGATAGTTGATTGTTTCATTATAATATATAAGATGTAAGTCTAGTGAGAGTGGGAGAAGACGAGCGGGAGAGAGAGACCGGCTGGGGGACGTTGCTTCGCGCGGAGAGTCCAGCTTGGGACGAGCCTGATGTTGCCATATGCATTTGATCGCAACGTTAGGCTTAGTTTCGACTCACGCACGGGGTAGACGATTTTGACCCGGCAACTGTGTTGAGTGTTGCCAAGCCTGGGATGTATTCTGCATGCCTAGGGCGGGGTCCAGATAGATTCAAGACTCGGAGATCACCTCACTGTCGTACCCTTCGGACCCCCTTGATATCTATCCCTCTCAACCCCTCTTAGAAACTTTCTCTCTTACTTTGTATACCTTCCTTCCACTACTTCACCAATCTATTTAATTATCCCATCCCCTTGATAGACCTTATATCTATTATTGTATTAACGACGAGCTCTCAGGTAACTAGATAGGATTTTGGGCCTTATGCAGAGATGTAATTGTTAATGAGACCTAGGAAGCTTTTTTGTTGTCTCATTTTTGGTGGTTTCATGCTTGCTAGTGTGTTCTTGTGTCAGGTTAGCAGGGGCTAGACCGGAGGGGAGGCTTTTTGCGATCCTTTAAGTAAAGTCTGCTGGTGCGAGTCCTGTGGACCCGCACGACTTTACTAGGATACCCGTGGGAGTCTGGGGGCATTTTCTTGCCTGTGTCCCTGTGTGTCTAGTGTTGTGTTGTGTGAGGGCCCTTGCCTAGTCCACTCAGCACTGCACTAGCACGTCTTGCTTTTGTTTTAGGGTCGCCAGGAGAGAGTCAGATACTTGCGATCTGAGTCTCTCAAGAGAGCACCCTTTCAATTAGAGTAATTTGGCGCACAGACTTGGGAACGTCCCTAGGCTAGAGCAGGTGGCTCAGCCCGGGTATCCGAAGCCTATATCCTTCCAGCTAGACCTCTGCCACCTGGCAGATTAACAGCTAGGGGTTTATTATTTCTGTATGTTTGTTATTGTGCCACAGTTTACCGTTTTTGTGAGCATTGTGAGTCAGGGTGTGGCTTAGAGACTCTGTCCGAGCAGGCTTGCCTGACTAAGAGTGAGAAGCACACCTGTATGTGGTTATGTTGCGAGTTGCTACCTTTATTTAATTATAGCTATGCCATTATACACTGTATGGCCTACCACTAGTATTTATTCCTGCTTATGAGTTAAGAGTTCTCTAAATCCGTAATGTACTTTCTTTGCTAAGCATCAGATCCTACAGTAGCCACATGCAGTTTAGAAACCCGCATCTTGTCTACCTGTACGATGTTTTGAGGACTGTTTGCTTTCACCTTCTTTCACGCAGGGGTGATTAGTTGTATTAATTTTTTTTTTTTTTTTTTTTAAGAGACAATGAACGGAGGAAGGAAAAACACAGATAAAACATAAAGGTCCATGTGCCTAAAGGCATCCTCCATTCATAAAATGTTTGTAACAACTGGATTTAAACATTTGTAGATTGTAAGTTTGTGGAAAGCAATTCGAGGGAAGTGAATTCCAAAGAGTAGTAGCTCTGGGGATAAATTAATTCTGATAAGCAGAAGTTCTGCATTGTGGAGGAGAAAGTGTAAATTCATGGGCGCTCTCAGCTGCCCTAGTTCTACGGGGAAAGATGTGGAGAGGCGGCGGCACAATTGAAGCAAGTTCCTCGGAACAATTGCTGTGAAAATATCTGTAGAATAATGCAAGGGATGCAACGTTTCTTCGTATAATGTAGAAGGTCCTGTGTGATTGCAGGGTTATTGATTAATCTAATAGCTTTATTTTGAATTTTGTCCAACTGCCTCAATGCAACCACTCCACTTCCACCCCACAGAGGTGAACAGTAATCCATCTGAGAACGCACATGACTTTTATATATCACGGCCAACTGCTCGTCAGTGAAGAATTCTCAAACTCTGTACAGGAGTCCCAGTTTTTTAGAGGCATTCTTAGCAATGCTTCTAACATAATGTGTCCAGCTCAAGTTAGTAGTTAATGTTACACCGAGAATGTCAATTAACGTAACGTTAAATATACTTTCTTCTAGTTTGTTATTAAATTGTTTCTGCAATTTAATTCCGTTATCTATCTTTTCCTTGAAGCTTTAAGTCAACTTAATTGTGTGATCTTTTATATAGCCTGCTTGACTATCAGCAGTGCGTGCACCCTGTAATCGAGTCATAGGATACCTTGTTGTCCAGGCAGGACTCTTGACGGTTTAGGGTGGTTTGTTGCCTGGGTTTATAGATAAGGGTTGGATCTAGCGTTTTCCGTTGTTGCTTGTTGCCGCATACCTAGTCCAATAGAAAGAGCCCAGTGTGTATATATCCCAGGACGTAACAAATGGCGACCTTGCATAGGATTTACTGAACAGATGAATATAGTGGTCATTTGTTTTGAGATTCCTTATGATTAGAGGAATACAGTGGACATAGTTTTTTTTTGGAGCAACCAATATAACACATTAAAGACTTTAAATAACATTAGTATATACATACTTGCATAGGTGATAAGGCACATTCTATAACCGTGATAATTACTGCAGTACACAAACATGTCTAATATATCAGAACACAGTGATGGGTCAGGTCACGATACAGGCTCGGAGGGAGAAAGACCTGTGGAGTGGCTAGTCGATAGCGAGGAGGGTGCTAGAAGATTTTTAGAGGTGCCCCTTACCGCTGCCAGGGTGTTGAAGCTGAATAAGTATGGCTTAAAGTGTGTGGCAGGTCTTCAGGTTCACCAGGGTTTAAGTGGCATGAGGAAAGATCAGCTGAGGACTTTGATATTGGGTTTAGAAGGGAGAGACCTGGGTGGAGAGGCGACTAGGGGCCCCGGTCCCCAGCCCCCCCTCCACTCTACCCCCATATCAAACGTCAGGGTGCCTGAATTTAGTACATACCCCCAAGTTGATGGTCAATGGCAGCGTGGAATTCAATCACAGGGACCCTCTCCATTAAATGCACCTTCCCCTCCTCAAGGGTTGACTCCAGATTTGTTGTTTCGGCTTGAGATGACCAAGGTTGAGGCCGCTAGAGCTCAGGTTGAGACTGCCGAAAGACAGGTTAGTGTGCAGGCTGAGGTTGCTAGAGCTCAGGCTGAGGCTGCAGAGAGAACAGCTATACGAGAGGCTGAACTGCAGGCAGAGTCTACTAGGTATCGGGCTGACAGGGAGCTGGAGAGATCTCGAGTGGAGGTAACACGGCGAAATATTGGGGGAGGTAACAGACATCGGGACCAATCATTGTCGCACCTGCTTAAACTAGTTCCTGTGTTCGATGAATTAGGTGTGGCTGAGTTTTGTATGCGATTTGAGAAGAAGTGTCAGGAACACCAGTGGCCTCAGGAAAAGTGGGCAGTATTAGTTTCCTCAAGACTCCTAGGAAAGGGGCTAAAAGCGTATGATGCACTACCTTTAGAGTCCTGTGTAGTTTATGATGAGCTAAAGAAGGCTGTCCTACGGGCCTATGAGTTACAACCAGAAACTTACCGCTTGAAGTTTCGGGGTGTTACTAAGGGCAAGGATAGTACCTTCCTAGAACACGCCCGGGACTTGTCTGATGCACTACGACATTGGCTGCGTTCTGAGAGGGCAGCTACTTTTGAGGAGTTGAGTGAGCTGGTTCTCTTGGAGCAGTTCTTTAAGTGCACAGGCGGGGACTTAACATTAAATATAAAGGAAAAAAATCCTAGAACTCTCCAGGAGGCAGCAGAAATGGCTGACCTCCGACTGTCATTAATTCGAGGGTGCGGAGCAGCAGCTAGGAGTGAGTCGGGTGCAAAGGATCGTACCCCTCCCCCTCCCAAGAATTTTGATACATATAAATACACAAAACCATCTAGCACTGACAATAAAACTGAACATAAACCAAATACCGTCCCGTATAAGAAGTCTAACGGTACCTCCCACTCCCAAGGGAAACCAAAGAGTAAAGAGTGCTTTGCATGTCACAAGGAGGGTCACTTTGCAAATGCTTGTCCGAACAAGCCACCAAACAAGGTTGTGTCATTGGCCCGCAGCATAGGGGTGCCGCCTATATCTTCTGAGTTTGCCAAGGGTAGTTCGTCAGAGGGTGGGACACAGCCTGTGTTCAAGAGTCCGGAAGGCTCGAACCCTGTCCGCGACGTCTTTGGGGGTCATAGAGGGCATGGTTTTGTGAGGTGGGCTGGCGAAAGGCGAGGAGTTAAGATATTGCGTGATACTGGGGCTTCTCAGACCTTGTTAAAGAACTTTACTGGTAGGCCGATTAACGCTGCTCGGGTGGTGGTAGTTCAGGGGATCAATGCTACGAAGTCCTACCCGCTGGTGCGGATGGAGCTGGAGGTGGGTGGTGTGGCGAAGGAGCTGGATGTAGGAATTGTAGAGAACTTGCCTGTTGGGGGCGTCGACCTCCTCCTCGGCAACGACTTTGCGGTGCCTGCTTCTAAGGTTTCACCCTTGGTCGTTGCCGAGAAGGCGGCCGACGTTAGTAGGGAGGAACAGGAGTGGGTTGAGAAGTGTAGCGTACAAACCATGGCGTGTGTTGTGACGCGTTCTCAGACATCCGGAGCCTTGCAGCCACCACCTCAGTCTATCAAGCCGCGGAGGAAAGGTCACAAGAAAACGGGAAGTGTTGGTCAATTGGAGAGTTTTGAGCCGGCAGTGTTTCTTGGTGACTCATTATTGGCACCTATGTTAGAGTCTGGAGAGGCCCCGGGGCCTGTCACCGCTAGTGCAGGTGCAGGGCAGGAAGAGACTCTGTGACAGCATCGTTATGCGCAGCGTGAGGAAAGGATGGCTCAGCGGGACATTGGAGGTGGAAATAAATTATTTAAGATGAACTTGGATAATCTCGCACCTGCTGATATATGTTCCTTGCAGCTGGAATATCCTGAAGTCAGGGCGTGTGGTAATGGTGCTGTCGAACTGGAGAGCGATGGGGATGCGCAGCCTGGTGATTTTTTCTTGTCCGAGGGGATCTTGTATCGGAGACATCAGGATCCCAAGAAAAAGTGGGATGGCGGGTCAGGATTAGTGGACCAGTTAGTAGTACCGTGGGTGTGCCGTGAGAGCTTATTGAGATTAGCTCATGATGTGCCTTTGGCAGGGCACCTGGGGACACGTAAGACGGAGGCAGCTCTGAGCAAGCTTTTCTGGTGGCCTGGGTTAAAGGCGAGTGTCGTGTCATGGGTGTCACAGTGTCACACTTGTCAAGTTGTTGGGAAACCCAATCAGGTCATCCCGAGAGCCCCGTTACAACCCATCCCTGTCATTGGGCTGCCCTTCAGCAAAGTAGTTATCGATATGGTTGGCCCATTGCCCCCACTAGTGCCGGCAATAAATGTTTACTAACTGTAATGGATGTAGCAACACGGTATCCAGATGCTTACCCCATGCGCAACGGGATGGCTAAGACTGTTGTCAAAAACCTACTTGTCTATTTCTCTCGTTATGGCTACCCTCAGGAGATCCAGTCTGATCAGGGATCCAATTTTACTTCTGCTCTGTTTAAGCAGACCATGCAGCAACATGGGATAGTGTCTGTGGTGTCATGTGCCTACCATCCCGAGAGTCAGGGAGTTTTGGAAAGGTGGCACTCGACTCTCAAGAGTATGTTGCGGTGTTATTGCATGGAAAATGGGAAGGGCTGGGATCTAGGTCTCCCATACGTTTTATTTGCTGCGAGAGAAGTACCGGGGGAGAGCTTGGGATTTAGCCCGAACGAGTTGGTTTTTGGACACATGGTCAGGGGGCCCCTCCACATAGTCAAGGAGATCTGGGAGGGAGTCACAAAGCCATGCTCGCTTCTAAAGTATGTTGTTGAAAGCCGTGAGAGAATGCTAAAGAGCTTGGAGGTAGCAGGTCGGAACCTTAAGAGTTCACAAGCTCAGATGAAGGACAGATACGACCAGAAGGTGAAGCTGAGGGAGTTTGAAGTAGATCAGGAGGTACTGATACTACTGCCTCTGGTGGGACACCCCTTGTCTGCCAAGTATTCTGGTCCGTATCGGGTTGTAAGGAAGGTTTCTGATCTCGACTATTTAGTAGCTAGTCCTGATCGTAAGAAAAAGAACCAACTCTGCCATGTAAATCTGATGAAAGAGTATGTGAGGCACCCCTCCGAGCCTCTCACTGTCCCAGTGTTGATCTGCTTCGATCGTGGTGGAGAAGGAGGAAGGGACAGTCAAGCTGCAGGGGAGGATAATTGGGATTGTCATGCTTCCGCGGATCAGTGGGCGGGGAATTCTTGACAAGTGGCTCACGAGTTGATATTGCACCTGCCTGAGCAACAGCGTGTAGCTGTGCAGCACTTGTTTGATTCAAACCCAGCTGTTTTCGCGGAGCATCCTGGCCTCACTACTCAAGCGGTGCACGATGTCGATGTTGGGGATCACCCGCCCTTTAAATCAGTGCCATACCGTGTTCCCCCTATTAAATTACCAGCACTTAGGGAAGAGCTGGATTATATGCTGAAACGTGGGCTGATTTCTGAGGGTGCAGTAAGGTGGACTTCCCCAGTCACACTGCAGCCCAAACCAGATGGAAAGGTGCGGTTTTGTATAGATTTCCGCAGGTTGAATGGTTTAACCCCCACAAATGCCTACCCTCTCCCTCGCGTGGACGACAGTGTGGATAAGATAGGAAAAGCCAAGTTCCTCACTAAGATAGACCTTGTTAAGGGTTATTGGCAAGTGCCCTTATCTGAGCGAGCGCGAGAGGTGTGTGGGTTTGTGGTGGACGGTGCCACATATCGTTGCCATGTTATGCCATACGAGCTGAAAAATGCCCCTGCAACGTTTCAGAAATTAATGAACGACATTGTAGCCAACATTCCCAACTGTACGGTGTACCTAGATGATGTCATAATATACGACGAGGATTTTAACAGTCACTGTGCTCACATCGGACAGCTTTTTAATAAACTGAATGAAGCAGGTTTGGTGGTAAACCTGGGTAAGTGCGATTTTGTCAAAGCCACAGTTTTGTACCTGGGGTTTGAGGTGGGGATGGGTCAGGTGTGCCCTCCACAGACAAAGATCAAAACCATCGATCAGTTTCCCCAGCCTACGACTAAGAAACAAATCATGCGGTTTCTAGGTATGATAGGCTATTATCGTCGCCTCATCAAAGGCTATTCGACTGTACTTGCACCTTTAACCCTTATTTAGCGGCGAGCAACATAAGTCGAGTTAAATAAAGCTGGACTATGTGGCGGCGCTCGACATAACTCGAGTGGCAATTTCAGCACGTAATGTGGCTGAGAGAGAGAGACAAGTGGTGGCAGGAGACTAGCGAGCGTATGACTGCTCCAGACCACCGCGGCGAACCTACTGACACAAATCTCAGCTCCCTCCTCCCTCTCTCACTCGCTACATACTCAATTATGTACTGAAAGTACCGAATTACCTGCTTTTTGCACTCGCGTTGCACGGTTATTGCAAGAAAACTATCCATCATACAAGGATCGTTATGGTGTCATTCGAAAGCTCTGTTTATGCCCTTTCAGGGATAGGTACTTGTTTTACGTTCTGGGTCTTATTTAGGCATGAAAATGATCACGTAAACAGCCCTATTTTGGCTAAAAACACCCCGCTGTGCGGTACACATAAATAAACCGCATAGGCCGCTCGTAAGGTGTTAACTGACTTATTATCTAAGGACAAGAAGTTCCGGTGGTCTCCTGAGTGTGCAGAGGCGTTTTCCTTGGTGAAACACCTGTTATGTACCCACCCCATACTCAGGGCCCCGGACTTCAGCAGACCTTTTCAGCTGGCGACTGATGCCAGTGGCGTAGGGGCTGGGGCTGTCTTGTTACAGACAGATGATGAAGGTATCGAACATCCAGTGAGTTTTTACAGTAAAAAATTCAATAGTGCACAAAGGAATTACTCTGTAATTGAAAAAGAACTCCTGGCGATAGTGCTGGCGCTCAGGCACTTCGATGTATATGTTCCTGCTTTCGGACCAGTCATAATGGTTTATACCGATCATCACCCTCTGAAATTCTTGAATCAGTTTCATATCCGGAATATGAGGCTGACCAGGTGGTCACTCATGCTTCAGGAGTATAATCTGGACATACGCCATATTGCCGGTTCTGATAACGTGATAGCGGATTGTCTATCAAGGGTGGATGATGTTGGTTAGACTGCCACAGGATTGAGGGTTGAGTGTGGAGGAAAATAGGCTGTCACTGTAGTTCAGCCGAAAAAAACAAATAAAAAAAGCAAAAACATTATAAAAACTCTTTATTTTTTATAACTTTTAGAATTTTGTATAAGATGTTGTAGCAGTATCTAAGTTGAATGTTTTCGCTTATTGTCGCTAAGTTGTTGAACTTGCTCGGTGGAGCGCAACAGTCTTTATTTGTTTTATATATAGTGCCTTGTGTCGCAACACTGTGTGGTACTATGAGAAGCTTTCAGTTAGATATGAAGAACTTAGTCAAGGGTCTTATATCTTGGGGGAGGTGTGACGCTTCTGCATAGTAGCCACGTGCGGGCATGCGCGCGCGTCGGCTGCCCAGCCGTTTAGAAACCGGCTGATGGCAGCCAGCCGGCCGGCTTTTCCTTAGTATATATCCTACGACAATGTAACTAATGTCTGGGATATTCTTATGTTGTTTCACAGCTTGTAGCTGCCCTTATTCTTAACCAACGCATCTTAGTATATTTTATTCTCGATAGTTGATTGTTTCATTAAAATATGTAAGATGTAAGTCTAGTGAGAGTGGGAGGAGACGAGCGGGAGAGAGAGACCGGCTGGGGGACGTTGCTTCGCGTGGAGAGTCCAGCTTGGGACGAGCCTGATGTTGCCATATGCATTTGATCGCAACGTTAGGCTTAGTTTCGACTCACGCACGGGATAGACGATTTTGACCCGGCAACTGTGTTGAGTGTTGCCAAGCCTGGGATGTATTCTGCATGCCTAGGGCGGGGTCCAGACAGATTCAAGACTCAGAGCTCACCTCACTGTCGTGCCCTTCGGACCCCCTTGATATCTATCCCTCTCAACCCCACTTAGAAACTTTCTCTCTTACTTTGTATACCATCCTTCCACTACTTCACCAATCTATTTAATTATCCCATCCCCTTGATAGACCTTATATCTATTATTTTATTAACGACGAGCTCTCAGATAACTAGATAGGATTTTGGGCCTTATGCAGAGATGTAATTGTTAATGAGACCTAGGAAGCTTTTTTGTTGTCTCATATTTGGTGGTTTCATGCTTGCTAGTGTGTTCTTGTGTCAGGTTAGCAGGGGCTAGACCGGAGGGGAGGCTTTTTGCGATCCTTTAAGTAAAGTCTGCTGGTGCGAGTCCTGTGGACCCGCACGACTTTACTAGGATACTCGTGGGAGTCTGGGGGCATTTTCTTGTCTGTGTCCCTGTGTGTCTAGTGTTGTGTTGTGTGAGGGCCCTTGCCTAGTCCACTCAGCACTGCGCTAGCACGTCTTGCTTTTGTTTTAGGGTCGCCAGGAGAGAGTCAGATACTTGCGATCTGAGTCTCTCAAGAGAGCACCCTTTCAATTAGAGTAATTTGGCGCACAGACTTGGGAATGTCCCTAGGCTAGAGCAGGTGGCTCAGCCCGGGTATCCGAAGCCTATACCCTTCCGGCTAGACCTCTGCCGCCTGGCAGATAAACAGCTAGGGGTTTATTATTTCTGTATGCTTGTTATTGTGCCACAGTTTACCGTTTTTGTGAGCATTGTGAGTCAGGGTGTGGCTTAGAGACTCTGTCCGAGCAGGCTTGCCTGACTAAGAGTGAGAAGCACACCTGTATGTGGTTATGTTGCGAGTTGCTGCCTTTATTTAATTATACCTATGCCATTATACACTGTAGGTCCTATCACTAGTATTTATTCCTGCTTATGAGTTAAGAGTTCTCTAAATCTGTAACGTACTTTCTTTGCTAAGCATCAGATCCTACAGTAGCCGCATGCAGTTTAGAAACCTGCATCTTGTCTACCTGTACGATGTTTTGAGGACTGTTTGCTTTCACCTTCTTTCACGCAGGGGTGATTAGTTGTATTAATTAACGTAACGTTAAATGTACTTTCTTCTAGTTTGTTATTAAATTGTTTCTGCAATTTAATTCCGTTATCTATCTTTTCCTTGAAGCTTTAAGTCAACTTAATTGGGTGATCTTTTATATAGCCTGCTTGACTATCGACAGTCTATAGTGCGTGCACCCTGTAACCGAGTCATAGGATACCTCGTTGTCCAGGCAGGACTCTTGACGGTTTAGGGTGGTTTGTTGCCTGGGTTTATAGATAAGGGTTGGATCTAGCGTTTTCCGTTGTTGCTTGTTGCCGCATACCTAGTCCAATAGAAAGAGCCCAGTGTTTATATATCCCAGGACGTAACAGATTGTATCCAACTTAGGAATTACATTTGGGAGACAGTTATAATGGACAGGTTTTACGACATTAAATTCTAGCTATGTATAATTGTATAATGTTATCCATAACCCATACAGTACCGGTGAAGTTCTTTTGTATAATGTTATCCATAACCCATACAGTACCGGTGAAGTTCTTTTGTATAATGTTATCCATAACCCATACAGTACCGGTGAAGTTCTTTTGTATAATGTTATCCATAACCCATACAGTACCGGTGAAGTTCTTTTCATAATATTGTGGACACTATTAGACAAAATTTATTCAGCTTTGGAAGGACCTTTATCAATAATAAGGCTTCAAACTATCTCAACCAACCCTTTTTAACTACCACAGATCCTTCCTAAGCTGCATAATATTGTGTAAGAATAGGTAGAATAGAATATAACACACGTCGCTGGTACTCAAAGGAATAATAAACGTACAATGACACCATGGGACTGAAGGTGTTATACATTATGAAGGGGCTGACTGACACCTTCCATGTGTTATTGTTAAGGGAGCCCACCTCGCTTTGTGTTCTCTTTCTCTCCCTCTCTCTTTGGCTTGAATCCATTTGGCCCCATTCAACCTACTGTTTTAAGACGTTTACCCCCATCCAGGTGTCAATATTTTCCTGGCGAGCGGTAGCGGTAGCTAAATTGTACATTTTTCGATAGAAAAATGTCTCCGGCAAAGCCGGATTTCTCCATACAATGCTGGCTCGCTATCGCTCGCCAGGAAAAAATCGTCACTTGGATGTGGATACACGTGTTAAAACAGTTGGCTGAATGGGGCCGAATGGATACAAGCCAGGGAATGAGAAAAGAAGAGAGAAAGAAAAAAAAAACGGTGACCCCCCTTAATAGTGAAAGGTGATAGTGAGCTCCTTCCTAATGTTTAAGATTATAGCTCTATATACAGGCCGAAGTTTTTGTTCAACAAGTGATTTGGATTATGCAGACGGATTAAATTAATCCCTTCAGCAACGGTGACTTCCCTTTCCTTATATTCTAGCATATATTTAACGATTTTATTCAGCTTGGGAATAACGTTTACCAATTTAAAGGCTACAGAATATCTCAATCCTTCTATCTACCATATATACTTCCTAAGCTTCATAAAGTTTTATAAATGTAGCTGAAATCACATATAAACTACGTTACCGGTACTGAAAGGGTTAGATGGCTTCTTATTGGACGCTTGGTGTCCTGATTAATTTAAACGACTGGTGTCATCAAAGGTTTGGTATTTTGATAGATATAACGTATCATTTTATGTGTAAAACATTTAGTGCCTTGCCTTATAAACGCATGGTATTCTGCCTATAAAACGTTTGGTTGATTAATTATGAAATGTTGGTGCTTTATTGATAAAGTTTCATCTAGAGCCTGATTAAGCTAAAGGCGAAACGATGCCAATAGAGTGTTCCACCTCATATTGTGTAAAATTATATTGATTCTGGCTACTTTTCTTTATTTTATCATTAACCATTTCATGCTATGGTGCTATATATAAACGTTTGGTGCCCTTCCTCCTGGGTTCCACTATTATCAGAAGCTGGGTAGCGTTTGGGCTCGGTATATCAACTTTATCCTTGATTCTGGCCTCTCACTCTCTCTCTCTCTCCGCCCCCCCCCCCCCCCCCCTCCCGACCACCCCAATTCTAGCCCCCATCCCGCTCAACTCCAATGCCCTGTACGTTGGAGTATCACTAACTCCAATTGTTTCAACTCCAGCATCCACCACCGCCCCAACGTCATCTGCCAACAATCCAACACCTGCAGTAGACACTGCAGCAGATGCTTCTGACGAACCTGAGCCGACATCAAACCAGGACAGCCGCCCTGTTCACCTTAGTCTCTCCCCCACTCCTCGTGCAAGAAGCCTGCTAGCACGAACAGTACCAACCCCTCGCCCCCGTTCTAACCACTCCTCTCCCCGACCTGTACGTAGAGTCCCGCCACCACAGGTTTCCGGATTTACACCAGTGAGGAACGGTGCACGGCCAACGCAGAAAAGGTCTCATCTAGCAGTCACAATGTCAAACAGATTTGAGATATTGGTAGAGATGGAAGACGAACCAGAAGAGACCAGGTTCGTTGGGGATTCCATCCTACGAGGAC
This sequence comes from Paralithodes platypus, assembly GCA_032716605.1. Taxonomy (NCBI): domain Eukaryota; kingdom Metazoa; phylum Arthropoda; class Malacostraca; order Decapoda; family Lithodidae; genus Paralithodes; species Paralithodes platypus. The sequence goes on from CM064569.1 coordinate 16,476,295, forward strand.
AGGTCGAAGAGTTCTGCGACAGAGTCCCAAATCAACGAAAAAGATTTTGCATCCCAGGAGCTGGACTGGACGACATTGTGGAAGCCTTCGAAGATACCACAAAGGATGCAAATGAAAATACCCTTTTTGTCATCCATGCTGGTTGAAATGATGTCATGCGCACCAGATTCGAAGAGTTGATGGAGAAATATCGCAAGATGATCCAGCACTACAAAAACAAGTCAAGGAATATCATCATCTCAGGCATTCTCCCCAAGATCGACGCACCTGACAAATTCTACGACAAGGCCTTCAGCACAAATAGCCGACTAAAATATTTGTGTCTGAGGGAAGAAGTTGAATTCATCAACCTCTGGGACAACTTCTACAACCAGCCTACTCTGTTCCGCAAGGATGGCACTCATCTAAACGCTGGGGGTTCAGCACGCATGGGTCGTCTCCTACACGAAGCAGTCCGCAGCCATGGATCAAAAAACGCCATCCGAGAAGAAGCAGCAGTGACATAAATCATCCAACGCCAAGAAAAAAACAGAGGCAACCGAGGACCACCAGCGATAAGGACCGAAGACAGCGAGGACCGAGGACAGCCATGAACATAAATGTAGATCCGACAAGAACCAAAAATATTATTAAAGAGCGTTCTGTGAGTTCTAAAATAACAAATTTAAAGGTTTTCTATGCAAACGTTCGTAGCATACGCAATAAATTTTCAGATTTAGAGGAGCTAGTGTTTACAGAAAATTATGATGTGATTGGCATAACAGAATCTTGGCTCAATACAGAAGATAGAGACTTTTTAGCAGAGTATTCACTTCCCGGTTATGTAATGTTTGAGAAAAGCCGAATAAATCGAAATGGAGGTGGCGTTTTACTTTATATCAAAGAAAGTCTTAACTCTACCCTCTTGTCAAAACCTCAAATTGTGAACGTCGACGCATCTTTTGTGCTAATAAAGAATAATAAAGGTACAAAAATAATACTTGCATTAATATACAGACCTCCAGCTCAATCAGTGCAAACTGACCGAGAAATTTACGAACAAATTGCAGATGTAAGTAACTCACAAGATACCGTAATTTTTGGCGACTTTAATTTACCTGTGACCAAGTGGGGCGATACTCTTACTTCACACTCCGGACATGACTTGTATACGAACTTGCAAGAGAGTTCGCTTTATCAATTTGTTCGAACGCCGACCCGTGGTAATAACGTTCTTGACATTGTACTTGCAACAAAAGAAGAATTAATAGAGAATTTGAATGTTGGTGATGAATTCAGTAACAGCGACCATCGTACGATAACTTTCACTTTAAAGTTTACTAGTAACGAACCAAATAGTAGCATCGAAAAAGTCCCTAATTTCAAGAAAGCAAACTTCCATAAACTTAGAGCTATGTTTAAAGAAACTGACTGGAGCTTTTTAATTAACAATAACGACATAAATACATCTTGGAAGTTATTCGAAACCACTTACCTAAAAGCAGTGCAAGACTGTATACCATCGAAAATACGGCGTCCAGGCCATAATAATAAGCCCAAATGGTGGAATAAAGATATTTCAAACTGCCTGCTTGCTAAAAAATTTGCTAATGATAGATTAAAATCCTCACAAAATGACGAAGAACGGGTGAAATTTGTAGAGCTACGACGCAAAGCCACAAAGTTAATTAAGCAAAGTAAAAAGACCCTAGTATTGGGAATCAAAGTAAAACAAACCCGAAAGAATTCTATAGTTATATCAGAAAGAAAAAAGTAGTTACTTCAACTGTTGGACCGTTAGTCGATGAAAACGGAGAATATACCAAAGACGAAGTACAAATGAGTAATGCCCTCAATACCTTCTTTGCATCAGTTTTTACAACAGAAGACCTCAGTGATATCCCTACACCATCGCCGATTCAGATTGATAATTCAGATGTTCTAAGCAATATCACCGTTACAGAGAGAGAAGTATTTAATTGTTTAGATAAACTCAAGGTAAATAAAACGCCTGGACCTGATACAATCTCGCCTAGAGTTCTAAAGGAAGCTAAGAATGAGCTCTCCAAACCACTGACATTACTATTCAATAAATCCTTGCAGTCTGGAACTATGCCTGATCAGTGGAAGCTAGCCAACGTAACACCGATATTAAAAAAAGGCAGCAAATCCCTACCCAGTAACTATTGTCCAATTAGCTTAACCTCAGTTGTATGTAAAATGCTAGAAACGGTCATACGAGACAGACTCGTAAATCACTTAGAGGAAAATAACATACTTAAAGATACTCAACACGGCTTTCGTAAAAAACGTTCCTGTTTAACAAACCTCTTAGACTTCTTCCACGATATCCTCAACCTCTACGATGAGAGTAAAGCTGTAGATAATATATACCTTGATTTTCAAAAGGCCTTTGACAAAGTTCCCCACAAACGTTTACTGCTAAAACTAAATGCGCATGGAATACAAGACGGTGTGTTGAAATGGATAGAAAATTGGCTCTGCGACAGAAAGCAAAGAGTAGTCATAAACGGTAAGGCATCTAAATGGACCAATGTAAGTAGCGGGGTACCCCAGGGATCGGTACTAGGACAAATTCTCTATGTAATTTACATCAACGACATAGATGAGGGTCTCACCTGTACAATCTCAAAATTTGCTGACGATACAAAAATTGCAAATAGCGTACTCTCAAAAGAACAAGTTGACGATATGCAACACAATCTAGATAAATTGTCATGTTGGGCCCAAATTTGGCAAATGAGTTTCAACCGAGTCAACAATGTTCAGAAGTTGTTAAGAAGGCAAACCAAATAATTGGCTTTGTAGGCAGGTCATTTGAGCATAAATCCAAAGAAGTTATCCTAACCCTTTACAATTCCTTAGTCCGCCCTCTTCTGGAATACTGCGTTCAATCCTGGTGCCCTTATTACCAAAAAGATATAAACAATCTAGAACGAGTTCAGTGTAGAGTTACCAAAATTATACCTAGCCTAAAGAACAAACCATACGAAGAGCGTCTTAGAGAATTAAATCTATTTCCTTTAACCCAGCGCAGATTAAGAGGTGACTTAATTCAAGTGTTCAAAATCATCAAAGGCATCGACAATATGAACTGTAGTAAGTACTTCACTATCGACCAATCTAATTACACGCGGGGAAACGGTTGCAAAATTATTGGTAAATCTTTTAACTCACACGAATCTAAGAATTTCTTCTTCAATCGAGTTGTCAACTTGTGGAATGGGCTTCCCCGAGACGTTATAGACTGCATCACCGTTGATTCATTTAAACTCCGCCTAGACAAATATCTCGCATCAAACCCGCGACTGACTGCGTTTGTAAATGAATAACTTTATTTTATTCCCCCCTCAGTTACTAACCCATCTGTCCCCTACTAACTTCCTAATCCTGCCACGGACATTAGTTCCAGGGCAGTAATTCCCTTTCCAATGTTCCCTTACCCACTCTAACCCACTGTTTGGACACTTGATCCTCAGTGTTTTGGAGGACAAACAACCTAGAAGGGTCACTAGATCTGTTGTTGCTTGATTTCCTTTGTACTCCTTTGTACTCCACCCTATAAATCTCCACTCCTCGCCCAATCATACCCCTTCCCATTACTCCTAGCCCCCACTCCACCCTAACCTCTCTTCCCTCCACTCCAGTCAATCCCTCCTTACGAATTCCTATCCTTGCTTCTCTCCCCTCCTCTCCTTACCCCCACCTCTCTCCACTCTGCACTCCCATCCCACTCCACCCTCCACAATCCTTCCTACTCACACTCTACTCACTCACACTCCTACTCTACACCCCGCTCCCATCCCACTCCACCCTCCTTAATTCCTCTTACCCCACCTCTCTCCACTCTTCGTCCCCACAGAAGGGGTTAACCTACTCTACTTCACCTCATCCCTCCAATATAACCATTAGCTCCCCATTCCGTCTCTGCCCAAGCCCCTCCCCAATCATCCTCACTCCCCCTCCAACTGTAATGGACTCTCCTGGTTTGTCTCCCTCACCCCTTTGACCCATTATTCTTTGTAGTCTCTCTCTCTCTCTCTCTCTCTTCCTGGCTTGCTACCACTCGCCAGGAAAATATTGACACCTGGATGGGGATAAACGTCTTAAAACAGTAGGCTGAATGGGGCCGAATGAATACAAGTCAAAGAGAGAGGGAGAGACAGATAAACAAAAACGAGGTGGGCTCCCTTAACCCGGGAACTGCAGGGAGACTCTTAAGAGTTCCCCCGGCGGACTGCGGGGAGACTCTTAAGAGTCAGAGAAAAACAAAATAAACTTTTGACATTTATTTTTATTTTTATTTTGTTGTTTTGGCCCCTGGGCCATGCAAAATCTCAGTCCTCTACCTCCCCTCCTTCCCCACTTTCCTCCTCTCCTTCAGTTATCACCTATTTTCCCTGTTATTCCCTTATTCTGAGGTATATTTTCGTGCTAACATTAGAAATCCGGTTACAGGGTGTGGTCATCACTGATAGCAAGCGAATGCAAGAGAGAGAGAGAGAGTATCGATCGACTGTGTCTCAGTGGCGTTGGGGGAAATTGGCGGGAAAGCAGCTTGCCTCACCCATACATTATACAACTCGCGGGCTATATCTCCGATTTTGACCATCCAAACGCTGTTTTCACTCGTTATATTGTTGTTTCAGGTTAATACCTTTATAATCAACCCATAATAGGTGCATATGGATAAGTATTAATGCTATTAATGGTACAATGAATATTTTAGTGACGGAAACACCTCAAATACGTAAGCACAGGGGGACGTTTCCAATTACCCCCATGCGCACTTGTTAGGTTAATGCAATATTGTCGGGATCTAGGATTTTTGTTCGGCATATTGAGTATTCTCTATTAGTTAGCTTTCTATTGGTTTTGTAAGTGGTGATTATAGGTGTGTGTAGTGGTGGTGTTTAAGATGGTGTAGTGTGATGTTGCGTGGGAGAAGAGAGAATGAGTTCCTGCTTAAAACAGATATAGGTGAGCACTGGTTTGGAAACAAAGTTGTAAATTTATGGAATAGATTGCCTAGTGCAGTGATCAACTCAGGAATAGTCTATGAATTATATGAGTTAGGTGTAAATGGGATCTGCCTCATGTGGGCCAATGGGCCTTGTGCAGATTTCCGTTCGTATGTATTGTGGTGTGGAAAGATGGTGGTGTGAGAATTGTGTTCCGGTAGTTTGTTCCCTTCTCTTCTATCCTGTCGAATTCCCTTCTTCCCATTCAGTTTCCTCCTATTCCGAGCCATTCCATCCTGTTCTGTTTCATTTCTTTCCATTCCGTTCTGTTCCACCCCATTCGGTTCCGTTCCGTTCCAGGTGGCCTGGCAGTCACACTATGGCTCACTGAACCAATCATAAGGGAGGGAGGAAAGCAATCAGCTGGCAGTATATTCGTGGTACTGTGATGGTGGTGGTGGTGTGTTGGTGGTAGTGGTGGTGAGGGTGATGATATGGTGGTGGTGAGGTGTTGGTGATGTGGTGGTGGTGGTGGTTGTAGTGTTAGGTGGTGCCGGTACAAAGACAAGTTAGCCTCATTTGAACTCAAGAGGACAACAACTTAGAAAGAAGAACAAGAAGGTCATGTAGTGTGGTGGTGTGGTTGTGGCGGTGTGATACATACATACATCATTGTTGAAATATTAGGGTTCCCATCCCATTAATACAGGCATGGGGAAAAGGGCAAGTGTGGACAGAATAATATCATTAGTTGAGAGAGTGAGAGAGTGAGAGAGAGAGAGAGAGAGAGAGAGAGTGATATAATAGGACTAGGAACGATACAGAGCTTCAAGATAAAATTTAATAGTCACATGGACGAGATGGGTTGGGTGTGAAAGAGATCTGCCTTGTGTGGGTCAACCGGCTTTCTGCAGACTTCCGATTTATTATGTTCTGTCACCATCAGAGAACATACAGTTACGACGGTCACACAACAATACAGACAGTTAAACATTTGAAGATGACGTAATCATGACGTAATTTGACAGTTTAGATAGTTAGTTAACCCGTTAAGCGTGAGCTATTGGTACTGCACACCCTACCGCCAGGCGACAATATTAGGCCCCACTCCCACCTAAAATCGTCATTTTACGATAAATATCATTAATACTCATGCATATGCGCATATTTTATGTTTAATATGAAGATGGTAAGATGCAACAACAATAAAACAAGTGGGAATAGTGTTTGGATGTTCAAAATCGCAAATCATAGTCGGCCGGTCCATTCATGAAATGTGGAGCAGAGCGAGGCAGACCCTCCTCTCGTGTGGCCTGAAGCCTGACTGACTCATTCACCCACACTCTTCCTTACGCAACACACTCGCTAGTCACATGACACCACCATAAAACCGCCTTGGAGATGTTGACACGAAAATATACCAATGAATAAGGGAATAACAGGGAAAATAGGTGATAATTGAAGGGGGGGGAGAAATGGGGCAAGGAGGGGATTTTGACAGATGTGGAGGAGTGATAGAGGGTATGGAAGGAAATTATCTCACTTACTCACCATTTCACTTGTTTTAAGTGGTACTGGGGCCTTTAATTTTTTTTTTTTTAGGCCCTACCTCTTAAGAGGTTCCTCGACCTTGCCCACCAAAACCTCTTAACCCGGGAACTGCGGGGAGACTCTTAAGAGTTCTCTCGGCGGACTGCGGGAAGACTCTTAAGAGTCAGGGAAAAAAAACATCCATTTAAACCCCCCCCCCCAAAAAAAAAAGAAAAAAGAAAAAAAAATTGTTAGCCCCTGGGCCATGCCAAATATCACTCCTCCACCTCCCCTCCTTCCCCACTTTCCTCCCCTCCTTCAGTTATCACCTATTTTCCCTGTTATTCCCTTATTCTGTGGTCTATTTTCGTGCTAACATTAGCGAGTTGGTAGCAGGGCGTTGTCATCACTGTTACCAAGCGTGGAAAAGAGCGAGAGAGAGACTATTGCGTAACAGTGTCTCTCCAGACAAGGGGAGGGGAGGAGGGCAGGGAGGTTGCCTCAGCCATACATTATGTAACTCCCAGCCTGTATCGCCGATTTTGACCATCCAAACACTGTTTCCACTTGTTTTATTGTTGTAACAGGTTAATACCTTTATAATCAACCTATAATAGGCGCATATGGATAAGTATTAACACCTTATTGGCGGGCTAGGCGGTAATTAATATGTAGCCACCAGCGGGGTGTTTTTAGCCAAAATAGGGCTGTTTACGTGATCATTTTTCATGCCTAAATAAGACCCAGAACGTAAAACAAGTATCTATCCCTGAAAGGGCATAAACAGAGCTTTCCAATGACACCACAATGATCCTTTTATGACCGCTAATTTTCTTGCAACAACCGCGCAACACGAGTGCAAAAAGCATGTAATTCGGTACTTTCCCCATACAATTCAGTATGTAGCGAGTGAGAGAGGGAGGGAGGAGGTGGGATTCGTGTCAGTAGGTTCACCGCGGTGGTCTGGAGCAGTCATACGCTCGCTACTCTCCTGCCACCACTTGTCTCTCTCTCTCAGCAACATTACGTGCTGAAATTGCCACACGACTTATGTCGCGCGCCGCCAGATAGTCCAAATTTATTATACTCGACTTATGTTGTGGGCCGCTAGTTAGGGGTTAATGCTATTTATGGTAAAATAACGATGTTAGTGATGGGAACAGCTCAAATACGTGCGCACAGGAGTGTGGTGTCTCATACTCCCCATGCGCACGTCTTAGGTTAAGAGTGTTCTCGCCGTTCCCGGGTTATAATAGGACTGCAGGGGCTATCAACCCTACTGGGTTATTAAGCCAGCACACTGCAAGTCAAGAATACCGTCAGGCCTGGAGCCCTTCTGCGAGAACCCCAGTCCCTTTGACAGTTTAGTATGGCTATCATTAGACGATTGCAAGCAGTTTAGGAAGGATCTGAAGGGAATGAAAAGGGTAAAGACTATCTCAATTAACCCTCTGATTTTCCAAACACATTACTAATCCGAATAAAATCGTCTAATAACAGCCAGCAAACAAGACAGAAATGCGTCATCCTTTCTTGAAAAGGTTAACAATATAAACACCAATAAGATAAATAGCCAAGATGGAGAACATTGATATGAATTCCTTTAAGGGGTAGTGTTTGGTTTTTGGTCTATATATTTATTTATTTATTTATTTTTGAATTTCCTTGCTAGACCTCCATGAAGTTTAGAAAAAACACCCCCTAGACCCCCTTTCAAGATAAGTTTGTACATTTTTCGGTAGAAAAATTCCTGGCCAAAGGCCGGTTCCTTCTAAAAATAGAGGCTCGCTATCGCTTGCCAGGAAAAAATTGACACCTAAAAGGCACGAAAGGTCTTAATATTGACACGAAAATGTGGCGAAAGGTCTCAAAATCGTCAAACTAACGGAACCAACGTCTTAAAACATCAAAACTAATATGCTAAACATGAGGGAGAAGGGAGTCCAAGAAAAACGAGTACTACCCCATTAATGAAGTGAGCGAGGCAGCAAGCAGGGAATTTATGAGCTGCAATAATGGTAACAAAGGAAGATAAAGTAAAAAAAGAGAGTCAAGAAGGTTAATTAGAATAGAGAGCCAACAAATAAAATAAAATATAGTCAATAAGATACAGTAGAATAGAGAGCCAAGATGATAAAATAGAATAGAGAGCCTATAAGATATAGTAGAATAGAGAGCCAAGAAGATAAAGTACAATAGTCAAGAAGATAAAGTAGACTAGAGAGCCAAGAAGATAAAGTACAATAGAGTCAAGAAGATAAAGTAGAATAGAGAGCCAAGAAGATAAAGTACAATAGAGTCAAGAAGATAAAGTAGAATAGAGAGCCAAGAAGATAAAGTACAATAGAGTCAAGAAGATAAAGTAGAATAGAGAGCCAAGAAGATAAAGTACAATAGAGTCAAGAAGATAAAGTAGAATAGAGAGCCAAGAAGATAAAGCAGAATAGAAAGTCAAGAAGATACAGTAGAATAGAGAGCCAAGATGATAAAATAGAATAGAGAGCCTATAAGATAAAGTAGAATAGAGAGCCAAGAAGATAAAGTAGAATAGAGTCAAGAAGATAAAGTACAATAGAGTCAAGAAGATACAGTAGAATAGAGAGCCAAGAAGATACAGTAGAATAGAGAGCCAAGAAGATACAGTAGAATAGAGAACCACTAAGATAAAGTAGAATAGAGAGCCAAGAAGATAAAATAGAATAGAGAGCCACTAAGATAAAGTACAATAGAGAGCTAAGAAGATCAAGTAGAATAGAAAGTCAAGAAGATACAGTAGAATAGAGAGCCACTAAGATAAAGTAGAATAGAGGCACTAAGATAAAGTAGAATAGAGAGCCAAGAAGATAAAGTAAAATAGAGAGCCACTAAGATACAGTAGAATAGAGAGTCAAGAAGATAAAGTAGAATAGAAAGTCAAGAAGATAAAGTAGAATAGGGAGCCAAGAAGATAAAGTACAATAGAGAGCCTCAAATAAAGTAGAATAGTCAATAAGATAAAGTAGAATAGAGAGCTAAGAAGATAAAGTAGAATAGAGAGCCGAAAAATAAAGTCGAATATAGAGCTTAAAATGAAGTAGAATAGAGAGCCAAGAAGATAAAGTAGAATAGAGAGCCAAGAAGATAAAGTAGAATAGAGAGCCACTAAGATAAAGTAGAATAGAGCCACTAAGATAAAGTAGAATAGAGCCAAGAAGATAAAGTAGAATAGAGAGTCACTAAGATAAAGTAGACTAGAAAGCCACTAAGATAAAGTAGACTAGAGAGCCACTAAGATAAAGTAGACTAGAGAGCCAAGAAGATAGCAAACAATGATAAGAGAGAGAAAATAGATAGCAATGAAGATGAATAATAATACAAAACATAGATAGAGAAAAATATGAGGAACATTATGGTTAAGAAATAGTAAAATTAGATGTCAATTAAGCCAAGGACGACAATAAATTATAATAAATATCTAGTATATATCGAATCTATAAAATCACACGAGGATAATGCATATATGCAAATACAAGTAAATGAGGCTTAAAAACACTTGACTCATTGAAGACAATGACGCGTTTTGACAGGTTATTCTGGCTATTATTAGACGATTATATTTAGATTAGGAAGGGTATATAAATGTCAGAGGGTTAATTGATATAGTCTTTATCCTTATAATTCCAACGGATCCTTCCTAAGCTGTATACAATTGTCTAATGATAGCCAGAAGAAACTGCACACACATCATATTCTTCAAAAGGTTAACCCTTTGAGGATAATGACGCGTTTTAGCAGTTTATTTTATAATTAGACAATGGTATACAGTTTAGGAAGGATCTATTGGAGTTGTAAGGGTAAAGCCGGTATCACACGAGAGCTTTTATAGTCAACAATCGATGATCAAATTTGTTTTGGCAATATTTCTGGAATTATTTGCACTGTTTTCCAAAACTAGACTGATGGTAGATGAATTTGGGCAACATAAATGTATATAATGTTTACCTCAGTTGCTGCCAGACCAGTGTTGAGGATAAATGTTGAGTGAAAAAGTGCTCGTGTGATACCGGCTTTAAAGGCTATCTCGATTAACCATCTGATTTCCATATATCCTTCCTCATATGAATACAAAAGTTGATAAATAGCCAATAAAGAGAACCGAAATACGTGATCGGATCTCGAAAGGATTAAGATAACGGAACAAGTATAAAGAGACAAAAACAGAGCCTAGGTAGAAAATAGGAGAGAACGAACACGAGAGAACATTTATGAGGTGGTGGTCGCTATATTGGTAACAAAGGAAGACAAAACGGGTTTCAGACGAGACTGGAATTGGGTAGGAAGGGCGAGTGAAGTGGAAGAGAATTCAGATTGAGATTAAAATATTATTTTCATTATTACAATGGTTAATCGTACATCTTAAAACAATACAATACAATAAAAGCACAGCAAAATACATAAATCAGGTGGAAGCAGGATTACCAAAATGATCATGAGTCTAGTGACATTTCAGGGTATTATATACTTAGGTTTAAAACATAGGAACTTATGAAAGTGAGATACATGATATGAAATGTATAGTAAATCTAATGCACCATGTTATCATTATAATAAAATGTGATAATTTAACCCGCTGAGTACCAGCTAAATATTTATAAATGTACCACCCAGGACTGGCTGATTCTGATTTTTTTTTTATTCCAGAAACAATAGCGAATGGGTTAGGAATGAAGGAAAAACCACGAAAAACCGATCAAAAAGCTCAAAAAATGGTCCTACAGAGCCCCCGAAAACGGATTTTACAAGAGTAAAAAATTGAAGGCAATTTCCCCCAAAAAAACATGTTTTACGCGCTCACGCGGTTGGACTTTGAGAGTTTTCAACCATCGGCATGGGTCATGGGTGCGTGGGATACTTATACAGTTCCCATACAAATCTGAGCCCTCTAGGTGCGATAGGACCGGAGTAATTAGGACCGGAGTGACACTGACGCAACTGTTGCGTCGCTGGGGTTTAGCGTTACATACATTGCTGACGCAAACGCTGCGTCACTGGAGCTCAGGGGGTTAATATATACATTCAATGCACTGTCAGCACAGTATGAAGACTGGATTGAGATGGATACATAATTTTCTTTGGCGATTGTTAGCATTTATGAAACCATTAGTGATAGTACTCATGATTGAATAAGAAATTATGCATTGTTTTCTTAAAGCTTCAACTGCTTGTACGGAAAAGGGGATCCAGAAACAATGCCCCCTTAACGCCTTCTGTACCGGCGACGTCTCTTTTATTTGATTTCAGCTACATTTAGATGATTTTATGAAGATTAGGGAGAATATATGGTAGCTAAAAGGATCAATTGAGATAGTCTGTAGCCTTTTAATGGGTAGACATCCTTCCTAAACTGAATAATAACGTCTAATAGTTGCCAGAATATAAGGAAACGTACATCACCTGTAAAAAAGGGGTTAAATAAGCCGAGTCCAGGGTAAAGAGAAAATAGTTTAGTTGCCTGTACACAATAATTATACAGTTTACACAATATATCGGTAAAGGGAATACGGAGGGAGATAGGTATTGAATATATAGGGAACCAGGGTGAGACAGTGATGGAGAGGTTGGTTATAGGCTGGAGAGGGGGAGAGTGGGGACGAAAGAGAAAGATAGAGGTTATGCCAAAATTATACATATTCTAAGAAACAAACCATTTGAGGAGCGTCTTAGATAATTAAGTTTATTTCCTTTAACCCAGCGCATATTAAGAGGTGACCTAATTCAAGTCTTCAAAATCATCAAAGGCATCGACACTATGAACTGCAATAAATACTTTACGATCGACCTATCAAACTACACACAGGGAAATGGTTGCAATATTATTGGTAAATCTTTCAACTCGTACGAGTCTAAGAATTTCTTCTTTAATCGAGTTGTGAACTTGTGGAATGGGCTTCCTCGAGATGTCATAGACTGCAGCACCGTTGATTCCTTTAAAAATCGCCTAGACAAGCACCTCGCCTTAAACCTGCGACTGATTGCATTTGTAAATGAATGACGCTTTTCTCAGATATATCATGTTATGTTATTTACCAAAATTGTTCCCTACTAACATCTAACCGTGCCAAGGACATTGGTATGAAGGCAGTGCTTCCCTTTCCAATTGTCCCTTACCCACTCTGAACCACCGGTGGACACTTTGAACAGCAATGATTTAGACGGCAAGCAACCTCGTGGGGTCGCCAGACCTGTTGTTGGTTAACTTCCTTTGTACTCTCTCTCTCACTTCTTTTTTACATAGCTTCCCTTTATTCTCTCTATTTCTCCTTTTTATTCCTCTTCTTACCCATTTTTTTCCTGAATTATATTGTTCTCCAAAGCTCTGGCTTCCTCTCGTTCACCCCTTGAGGATTATGTCGCATTTTGAGTTTATTCGGGCAATCATTAGAGTTTAGACGATTGTATACAACTTCAGAATGATTTAGGGGAATTGAAAAGGTATACACGATTTTATACAAATTAGGAAAGATTTGGGGGAATTAAAGGGGTATAAACTATCTCACTTTCGATATATCCTTCCTAATCTTAATAGTATTGTCTAAAACTGGCCATAAAACAGAGAAGAAGTACGTAATCGTATCTTGAAGGTTCTATATAATTTTATATAATAGCACTTTTTATTCTCTCTCTCTCTCTCTCTCTTTATAATATTCAAAAATGTAGTAGACGACTTCATTTAGCTTAAGGGATTAATGCTTCAATTAGCAATGGTTCTGTCCTATCTATCTATCTATTGCCTGACGCCGTGATCCCCGAAGGGGTGGCCACGAACGAACCGCCCCCATGCACCTCTGTCCCCAGTCAGTCGACGCCCCTCCCCCCAACCAGCACCGCCTTCGTTCATGTAGTTCCTCACTCCATCCTTCCACCTCATATTCGGTCTACCTCTCCCTCTCTGTCCCTCCACCTCGCTCTCGTACACCCTCTTAGTCATTCTCTCGCTTTCCATGCGTTCCATATGGCCGAACCATCTCAAGTTGTTCCTTTTCACACTTTCCAGCACATCTACCTCCACACCACACCTCCTTCTTACTTCCTCATTAGTCTGTCTATCCCTCCATGTAACTCCGCACGCACTCCTTAAGTAATTCATTTCCACTGCTCTCACTCTTGGTCTGAGTCTCTCAACCAACGTCCATGCTTCGCTTCCGTAAGTCAGTGTCGGGATTACCACACTGTCATGCAAGGACTTCTTCTTCACTTCCATACTGACCACCCTATTTCTTGTTACTGCTTTTAGCGTTCCTACAACCCTCTTCCCCTGTTGTACCCTCTCCCGCACCTCTTCATCCATAGTCCCATCTTTACTCAACACACTGCCCAGATACTTAAAAGAGTTGACGATCTCCATAGCCTGACCGTTCAGCTTCACCTCACACTCTGTGACTTCACCCCTTTCGAAGACCATAACCTTGCTCTTCCCCGTATTTACCTTCAAATTCCGTTTTTCGCACACTGTTCCAAACTCATTTACCAGACCCTGCAACTCCCATTCATTATCACTCATCAGAACTGTATCATCCGCAAACAGCAGTATAGGTAGCTTCCACTCAATTCTCTCCCTTTTCAGCGATACACCTATCTGTCCTAAGCTACTTAAAATCGTCTAATTATAACCCTGATAACACAAGGCAATCGGAGATAGACTTCGTCCCCACCGTGCTGTCGGAGACTGACACAAAATGTTTAGGGCTGTTAGACAATCACTACTACTGTTACCTGTTATAAAGATCGCCACCTGCGAGTGGCACCGATTAGCATGTCGCCCATCGGTAATTTGTTTAGGGTTTATTCCCCTAGAAGGGTAGCCCGCCAAGGCTATCGAGTCCCATCCACCCGGAAACACCCCTTTCAGATATCAGGGGGAAAACTACCGAGGTAGAGTCTGGTAGGGACGAACAAACTACGGAGCCAGAGTCAGGTAGGGACGAACAAACCCAAGAACACCAGAGACAACCCTATCTTAGACCCCTTTCCCACTGATGCGATTTCATACATGAAAACGATTTTCATTGCAAACACCAAGAAATAAGCACGTTCGTCACATGTCGCAACAAAATCTTGAACCTTCGCATGATAATCGTTTGACTCGCAAGGCCTCGCAAGGGCCCTCGCGGGTCATCACAAATGTTCGAATTGTTCAAAATTTGGGACGAGGACTTGCGAGGGGTCCGAACCCTCGCAAGCATCGTCGAACATTACCGAGGGATCGGCGAGGCCCTCGGAGATCCTCGGCGACATCGGCGAGACATCGACGAGAGTGTCACACAAAAAAAAAGCGTCACCGAGAGTATACCCGCCACGGGTATACTTCGCAGAGGCGTGCAAAGGAATGTGTGACGTAGATGAATGCTCGGAAAACACCTCGGCAAGGCCAAAGAGCGCGCAGTGGTTAAACAAAAATGATTAGGCCTATAGTGAACTTGTCAACCCTTTATTCTATGTACCTCTCGGGGGTTCACCTGTTTTTTGTTCTCTTTCTTTCTCTGGCTTGTATCCATTCGGCCCATTCACCCAACTGTTTTAAGACGTTTATCCCCATCCAAGTATCGCTCGCCAGCATTGTATGGCGAACTCCGGTTTCGCCGGAGAAATTTTTCTATCAAAAAATGTACAAATTTAGCTTGCTCTCAAAACTAAAATATATATATGTTGGCTCGCTACCGCTCACCAGGAAAATATTGAAACCTGGATGGGGGTAAACGTCTTAAAACAGTAGGCTAAATGGGGCCGAACGGATACAAGGCAAAGAGAGAGAGAGAGAAAGATAAAACAAAAAAAAGCGAGGAGAGAGGGAGAGAAAGAGAAAACAAAAAAAAGCGAGGTGGGCTCAATTAAGCCGTAACGTAAACATACGGCACGGACATTGCCAATCTCCGAATTAAGGGGAGATGGGTCGTTTTTCTGGTCCCCTTGTTTCCTCATGGTTAACCCCATTAGTTTTCATATTTTATGACGTTCGGCCCATTAGTTTGGCGATTTTAAGACATTTCATCCCATTTCGTTGTGAATATTAAGACTTTTCGTGTCATTTAGGTGTCGAGTTTTCCCTGGCTAGCGATAGCGAGCCTGTACTTTTTGAGGAAGCGGCCTTCGGCCAGGATATTATTCTATCGAAAAATTTACAAATTGATCTTGAAGGAGGGTGTTGGGGTGTGCTTTATATGCTTGATGGAGGTCTAGGGATGAAACTAAATAAATCATAAACAAATATATAAATGAGCAAATATTACTCCCATCCACCCTTAATGTGAAACGGACCGTTTGTTTGGTCATTCATTCCTTTATTTCCTCACTAGACCTCCATCAATCTTAAAACAAAAAACTCTAGACCCCCCTTCAAGATAAATTTGTATATTTTCGGCGAGATGGGTTGGGTATATAGCTTAATTCGTCGTCGAAGACATCGCAGAACATACGCCGAGGATTCGTTCATCCTTCGCATTATTTAGCAATATTTTATTCAAATGTGACAGTTCTCGCCGAGGTCATCGGCAAACCATCGCCCAATTTCGCCTTTCTAATTTCAAAGTACCTAAATGCGGCAATCCATCACCCTTAACACTATCACCATCATCACTACGAATATCATCATCATCACAACTACTGTTATCATCACTATCACCATCACTACTTCTACTATCACCATCATCACAACTGCTATCACCATCACTACTGATATAACGATCACTAATCATAACGACTTTCCCAATCATCACCACCATCACTACATAAATAACCATCATCACTACACATCATCTGCAATAGCATAATTACCACAACTAACACTACTTCTATCATTATCGTCAATTATGTGATATACAGTATAAATGATCACTACTTCCACAAAATAATTTGTCAATAGGAGCACGCACACACACAACAGACACAGTGACTACAATACTACGCCATTCCTACGGGGGTGGGGGTGGGAGGAATTACACACACATACAGAAACAGTTATTACAATACTATGCTCCCTCCCGAAATGGTAATGTCGTTGGGGGGGGGGGGGGGGAAGCCCATTTGCTCTGGCCCTTTTTGAGATACAGAGGTTAGGTGTCACGATATCTGGCCTAGCTATAATGAACAGGGTAAAGGTATATGTTAAGGGGAGTCAGTTGGTTTTTCGAGTCCTCCCTCATGTTTAGCCCTATTAGTTATGAGATGTCAAGACATTCGCCCCACTGGTTTGGCGTTTTCAGACCTTTTGCCCCATTTCCTTGCCAATATTAAGACTTTTCGTGTCATTTAGGTCTCGATTTGTTTCCTTGCGAGCGATAGCGAGCCTGTATATGAAGAGGAATCAGCCTTCGGCCAGGACATTTTTCTACCGAAAAATGTACAAATTTATATCGAAGGTGGGTGTGGATGTTTTTTTAAGTTTGATAGAGGTTTAGAGAGCAAACTAAACTCCTTCCTTAAACCTTTGAGCCGAACCAGTAAATTATGCGCACAATACCGTCTGAGCTCCCTTAATGGGCAGGAACTTTTACTGAAATATCCGCCTAATTCATCCCATCACCACCCCCCTCCCCCCTCTCCCTTTCCTTACTCCCTTTCTTCCTACACTCCCCTCCTTCCCACCCCACTTCTACCCCTCCCCCCTTCCTCCACCCCCCTCCTAACTCTCTCTCTCTTTCTTTTCCACCCTCCACTTGTCTCCCATTCCAAACTCTCTCCATCCCTTCCCCCTCTCTGACACCCCCTCTCTCTCTCTCTCCCTCCCCTTCAAAGGACCAAAGACAAAATCCCAGCTGGTGCTAAGCTCGACACATGAAAATGTAGACAAAAGTGAGAGTAAAAGAAAATATTATCTGAAGAACTTTGAAGACGAAGGGTTGGTGGAGAGAGAGAGAAAAAAAAAAGACAGACAGAGAGAGAGTGAGTGTGCATGTTGTGTGAGTGAGTGAGTGTGTTATTGTGGGTATTTCAGGTTCAAGGGATTTTATCTGTGAAAACCTTCGTACTCAAACGCACTCTAACCTTATCAACTTTTGAAACCAGCATTTTTCCGCCACTAAAAGTTATTTATATACTTACACACATCTAAGCGTTTTTGTTTTGTTTTTTTTCCTATGTGATTGAGGGAGGCAAAAGGCAGAACTGCCTATAGCGAGTGCTTCCCCCATAGTTGAAAGAGTGACAGGGCCAAAATCAAGGGACGTTCGAGCCATAATGCCTGGACACACTTATTTTGAAGTTAAGTCATAGGAAGAGGGAAAGACTGATTCTGGGAGAGAGTTCCAGAGCTCAGCTGTTGAGTAGAAGAAAGTTTGAGAGTAATGTTTACCTCTTGGGTTGGAGAGTTGCACAGAGTAGGGGTGGGATTGAGTTGCAAGACGGGTACCACGTGCCCTACGTAAAGGAGGTGGTATACACTGGGAAAGCTCTGAGGAACACTGATTATTATAGTAGCAATATAATAGCAAGAGAGATGCAACATTGCGGCGGAGAGAGAGATTGCAGAGAGTTGGTGAGTAGACGGGAGTTAATGATACGAAAGGCCTTCCTTTCAACTGTGTCTAGGAGAGCGGTGTGAGAGGAACCTCCCCACACATGTGAACAATACTCAATACAAGGACGCACTATGCCCCTGTACAGAGCAAGAAGCTGTGCAGGGGAAAAGAACCCCCTAAGGCGGTTGAGCACACCCAGCTTCTGGGAGGCTGCCTTAGCAAGACTGGTAATATGGACCTTCCAACTGAGAGCAGAAGAAAAGGAGACACCAAGAATATTGAGAGAAGATGAAGGATTGATTTTTGTATTGTTGAAGAATAAGGGATAGTCTGCTGGGAGTTCCTTACGGGTAGATAGATGGAGAAATTGGGTTTTGGGCATTAAAGGTAACAAGGTTTTCTCTGCCCCAATTGGAGATAGTATTTAGATCATAATTTAAGAGTTCTATGGCTTCATTACATTTGCCGTTGAGGGATTGCTGGCTGGAGCATTCTGAAAAACTAATGGAGTAGTGTAAGGTTGAGTCGTCTGTGTATGAATGGATGGGAATTGAGGTACAGTTGAGGAGATCATTTATAAAAATTAGAAAAAGAATAGGAGATGGGACAGAGCCCTGAGGAACACCGGAGTTTATAGGGTGAGGAAGTGAATAATGGCCGTCCACAACAGCGGCTATGGAATGGCCGGAAAGGAAATTAGAGACAAAGGCACAGATGGAGTGATAGAAACCGAAGGAGGGTAGTTTAGAAATTAAAGATTTGTGCCAGACTCTATCAAAGGCTTTTGATATCTCTAGTGCAATAGAAAAAGTCTCACCGAAGTCCCGAAAGGAGGATGACCAAGAGTTAGTAAGATATGAAAGAAGATCACCAGTAGAGCGACCCTGAAGGAAGCCATACTGGCGATCTGAGAGCAGATTATGAGAAGAGAAATGCTTAAGAAATTTGGAAGCAAGAATAGTTTCAAAAACTTTAGAAAGACAAGAGATGAGAGCAATAGGACAATAGTTGGAGGGTTGAGAGCGGTCACCCTTCTTTGGGACAGGTTGAATGTGAGCAAACTTTCAGCATGAAGGGAAGACGTTAGAGGATAGACAGAGACGAAAGAGTTTGCCTAGGCAGGGAGTCAGCACGGAAGCACAGTTTTTGAGAACAACAGGAGGAACACCGTCCGGACCACCGTACGCCTTATTAGTATTAAGCCCAGAGAGGGTAGAAAGTACATCTTTAGAAGAGATAAGGATATTAGGCATATATAAGTAAGAGAGAGGAGGGTGGAGAGGGAGGAATAGTACCGGAATCATCCAAGGTGGAGTTTCTAGCAAAAGTTTGAGCGAAGAGTTTAGCTTTGTCAGGGAAGAAGTGATGGTTGTGCCATCAGAATGGGAAAGGGGAGGGAAAGACGAGGAAGAGAAATTGTTGGAGAGGTTTTTGGCTAGATGCCAGAAAGTTTGGGAAGAGCTAGAGTTGGATAGTTAAGTGCATTTATTATTGATGAAAGAGTGTTTGGCAAGTTGAAGAACAGATTTGGCTTGATTCCGGGCAGAAACATAGGAAGAATGAGAGTCTTGAGTTTTAAGGCGTCGGTACCGTTTGAATGCTTCCTCCTTATTGCGGACAGCAGTAGAACAGGCGTGAGTAAACCAAGATTTTTTACCATTAGTCTGAGAGAAAAAGAATGGAATGTATGCTTCCATGCCCGATAGGATTACCTCGGTAATGCGTTTAGCACTCTCCGAGGGTCCCCGGCCACGGAAGCAGAAATCATTCCATGGGAAATCAAAGAAGTACTGCCGGAGAGCCTCCCAGTCGGCAGCGCCAAAGTGCCACAAGCGCCGCCGGCTAGGAGGATCTGGTGGCCGTACTGGAGAGATAGGGCAGTTGACAGAGATAAGTTTATGGTCGGAGGAGCCCAAAGGAGAGAAAAGATTGACAGTATAAGAAGAAGGGTTGGACGTTAGAAACAAGTCAAGAATGTTGGGCCGATCTCCTATGCGATCCGGGATACGGGTGTGTGTATTGGTAAAACATATAATTATTCATGCTTATGATTACATTAATTGTAAATCTTATTTAGGGGGGGGGAGGGTCACCAGTTTGTTTTTTATCTTTCTCTCCGTTTTTCTCTTTACCTGGCTTGTATCTATTCGGCCTCATTCAGCCAACTATTTTAAGACGTTTATCCCCATTAAAGTGTCGATTTCTTCCGCATTGTATGGAGAAATCCGGCTTTGCCGGATACATTTTTCTAACTAAAAATGTACAACTTTAGCTTGCTATCAAAAAAATATATATATGCTGGCTTGCTAACGCTCGCCATGAAAATATTGACACCTGGATGGGGGTAAACGTCTTAAAACAGTAGGCTGAATGGGCCCGAATGGATACAATCCAAAGAGAGAGGGAGAGAAAGAGAAAAAAAAGCGAGGTGGGCTCCCTTAACATTATTCCAATCAAACCTAAACTACCTTAACCTAACCTAAAACACTCGGTTGCTAAGTATTTTCAAACTATGTGTATATATCTAAACTGTTGGCTCACTCTACATTTACACATAAACCTACAACTATCATGACATTTCTAAACATGAACCCACCAATGCTTGTACACACACACACACACACATTGATATGGCCCTTACGCACACCCTTCCTTCACACACTCTATACACACACAAGAACCACTTTAATTAATCAACCCAATCATATAGACAAACAAACGCACAAGGAAGCTACTAACCCTGGCCATTCGTAGAAGTCCGCTTGGGCAAATATAGCGAGTTACGGTACTGACCGTTTTTACGGTTGGACAAGTCAATCTGGCTCGGGGGAACGTTTAAAAGTGGAGGAATGAGGATGTAATGGAGTTCCTCATTACGTAGCTCCCTGCAGGCGTGGCGTAGTATTGCAATCACCGTGTCTGTATGATGAGTCTGCCGCGTTTCTGTAACACACATCACAGCAGTGATGATGATGGTGTGTCAGTGTAGCGAGGATCTGTGTGAGGCACACACATCACAGTAGTTAATATTATGGTGATTATGGTAGTAGTAGTGCTGGTGATTGTGGTAGTAGTTGTGATGGTGGTGATGATCTGTGATGTGTATGTAACGTAGGGTCACATTCATCACAGTAATGGTTCACTGCAGTGATGATGATGGTGTGTCAGTGTAGCGATGATCTGTGGGTGTGTTTCCCGTAAGCGTAGGGTCACATACATCACAGTAGTGAAGATGATGGTGGTTGTGGTGTACAAGTGATGATGGTGGTGGTTGTGGTAGTAGTTTTGATGGTGGTGATAATATACAGTATGTGTGTATATGACAGTAGGGATGAGTTGTAATTATGATAATGGGGAGTGTTGTAGTGATAGTGGCGGTGATTCTGGTAGTAATTGCGATAGTGGTGGTGTACCATAACTTGGAAATTAAGGGGACAGTGGCTGTTTGCTTGGTCTATTAATTAACTTATTCATATATTTGTTTTAGAAAAATTTCCCGACCAAATGCCGATTCCTCCTAAAATTACAGGCTCGCTTTCGCTCGCCAGGAAAAAATAGACACCTAAATGGCACGAAGGGTACTAATATTGACAAAGAAATGGGGTGAAAGGTCATCAAATTCCAAAACTAATGGAACAAACATCTTACAATCTCAAAACTAGTGGGGCTAAACATTAGGGAGAAGGGAGTCCAGAAACACAGTCTGTCTCCCCTTAAGAAATAATATATACAAGTTTGCCTTTTGAGCCATCATAATCCCTAAACGCGCGTTGACATAATTATCTGGAGAACATTACACGACTATATGCAGCTTAAGAAGGATTATCTGGAGAACATTACACGACTATATGCAGCTTAAGAAGGATTATCTGGAGAACATTACACGACTATATGCAGCTTAAGAAGGATTATCTGGAGAACATTACACGACTATATGCAGCTTAAGAAGGATTATCTGGAGAACATTACACGACTATATGCAGCTTAAGAAGGATTTATAGGAATTAATGCTAAAAACTACCTTAATTTGCCATTGAGGATTATGGCATATTTTTACAGTTTATTCTGGCTATCATTAGGCGAGTTTATGCAACTTAGGAAGGATCTGTGGACTTCAAAAGGTTACATAATATCTCAATTAACCCTCTAACTTCCATTTATCCTCCTCATCTGAATAAATTCGTCTAATAATAGCCAGAAGGAACTGTCAAAACGTCATACTTCTCAAGAGGTTAAGGGGACAGTGGCTGTTTGTTTGGTCTATTAATTCATTTATTCATATATTTTTTTAGTTTCCTCCCTAGACCTCCATCAAGCTTAGAAAAACACTCCCTAGACCCCCCTTCAAGATAGATTGGTACATTTTTCGGTAGAAAAATGTCCCGGCCAAAGGCCGATTCTTCCTAAAATTACAGGCTCGCTATCGCTCGTCAGGAAAAAATCGACACCTAAGTGGCACGAAGGGTCGTAATATTGACAAAGAAATGGGGTGAAAGGTCTTAAAATCCCCAAACTAATAGAACCAACGTCTTAAAATCTCAAAACTAGTGGGGCTAAACATTAGGGAGAAGGAGGTCCAGAAAAACGGTTTGTCTCCCCTTAACCCTCCAGTTACCATACGTTCTTCCTAAGCTGTATACAATCGTCTAATAATGGCCAGAATCAACTGGTATAAAACATCATAATCTTTAAGGGGTTAACGTGTACAGCCGCGCTAATAGGTCATGTCTCGGCACCAAGAATGTTTGGATCAATAATTGGTATCGGCAATATCTAAGCTTCATTTCTTCATATCGAGTGAAATATACAAACATATTCCTACACTTACTCACACTATTCAACATCTGACAGACATTAATACAGCACAGAGCAAGCCAAACGTAATGACGGCGGGTCCATGACTTATTAGGCCGACTGTACTTAACCTAACCCTATGTCTATCTAACTTAACCATGTCACAACCAAACACTCTGCAATATGTTAGGGTAGCCTAAGTATAAGAACAGGTAGGATATTAATAACTGATAATTATAGTCTGTTTATGTCCACCTGACGGTAAATGTTCACGTCCTCATCTTAAGGGGAGACGGTCCTTTTTTCTGGTCCCCTTTCTCCCTCGTGTTTAGTCCCATTATTTTTAAAATTTTTAGACGTTCAGCCCATTTGTTTGGCGGTTTTAAGACCTTTCGTCCCATTTTGTTATACATGTTTAGACCTATCGTGCCATTTAGGTGTCGATTTTTTCCTGACGAGCGATAGGGAGCCTGTAATTGTAAGAGGAACCGGCCTTCGGCCGGGAAATTTTTCTACCGAAAAATGTACTAATTTATCTTGAGGGGGGTGGTCTAGCGGATGCTTTTTTAAGTTTGAGGGATGTCTAGTGAGGAAACTAAGAGTTTGAGGGATGTCTAGTGAGGAAACTAAGAGTTTGAGGGATGTCTAGTGAGGAAACTAAGAGTTTGAGGGATGTCTAGTGAGGAAACTAAGAGTTTATGAATGAATTAAGTTATAGACCAAAAAATCAGTCGGTGTCCCTTAATATCTCGTCTACTATGAAGATGTTTTAGCGAAATATGTTGCTAATTATGTTAACTGATTACTTATAAAATGCAGGGGCAGTAATGTTATAATGCAGGGGCAGTAATGTTATAATGCAGGGGCAGTAATGTTATAATGCAGGGGCAGTAATGTTATAATGCAGGGGCAGTAATGTTATAATGCAGGGGCAGTAATGTTATAATGCAGGGGCAGTAATGTTATAATGCAGGGGCAGTAATGTTATAATGCAGGGGCAGTAATGTTATAATGCAGGGGCAGTAATGTTATAATGCAGGGGCAGTAATGTTATAATGCAGGGGCAGTAATGTTATAATGCAGGGGCAGTAATGTTATAATGCAGGGGCAGTAATGTTATAATGCAGGGGCAGTAATGTTATAATGCAGGGGCAGTAATGTTATAATGCAGGGGCAGTAATGTTATAATGCAGGGGCAGTAATGTTATAATGCAGGGGCAGTAATGTTATAATGCAGGGGCAGTAATGTTATAATGCAGGGGCAGTAATGTTATAATGCAGGGGCAGTAATGTTATAATGCAGGGGCAGTAATGTTATAATGCAGGGGCAGTAATGCAGGGGCAGTAATGTTATAATGCAGGGGCAGTAATGCAGGGGCAGTAATGTTATATATATGCAGGGGCAGTAATGTTATAATGCAGGGGCAGTAATGTTATAATGCAGGGGCAGTAATGCAGGGGCAGTAATGTTATATATATGCAGGGGCAGTAATGTTATAATGCAGGGGCAGTAATGTTATAATGCAGGGGCAGTAATGTTATAATGCAGGGGCAGTAATGTAATAATGCAGGGGCAGTAATGCAGGGGCAGTAATGTTATAATGCAGGGGCAGTAATGCAGGGGCAGTAATGTTATATATATGCAGGGGCAGTAATGCAGGGGCAGTAATGTTATATATATGCAGGGGCAGTAATGCAGGGGCAGTAATGTTATATATATGCAGGGGCAGTAATGCAGGGGCAGTAATGTTATATATATGCAGGGGCAGTAATGTTATAATGCAGGGGCAGTAATGTTATAATGCAGGGGCAGTAATGTTATAATGCAGGGGCAGTAATGTTATAATGCAGGGGCAGTAATGCAGGGGCAGTAATGTTATAATGCAGGGGCAGTAATGCAGGGGCAGTAATGTTATATATATGCAGGGGCAGTAATGCAGGGGCAGTAATGTTATATATATGCAGGGGCAGTAATGTTATATATATGCAGGGGCAGTAATGCAGGGGCAGTAATGTTATATATATGCAGGGGCAGTAATGCAGGGGCAGTAATGTTATATATGCAGGGGCAGTAATGCAGGGGCAGTAATGTTATATATATGCAGGGGCAGTAATGCAGGGGCAGTAATGTTATATATATGCAGGGGCAGTAATGCAGGGGCAGTAATGTTATATATATGCAGGGGCAGTAATGCAGGGGCAGTAATGTTATAATGCAGGGGCAGTAATGCAGGGGCAGTAATGTTATAATGCAGGGGCAGTAATGCAGGGGCAGTAATGTTATATATATGCAGGGGCAGTAATGCAGGGGCAGTAATGTTATATATATGCAGGGGCAGTAATGCAGGGGCAGTAATGTTATATATATGCAGGGGCAGTAATGCAGGGGCAGTAATGTTATATATATGCAGGGGCAGTAATGCAGGGGCAGTAATGTTATATATATGCAGGGGCAGTAATGCAGGGGCAGTAATGTTATATATATGCAGGGGCAGTAATGCAGGGGCAGTAATGTTATATATATGCAGGGGCAGTAATGCAGGGGCAGTAATGTTATATATATGCAGGGGCAGTAATGCAGGGGCAGTAATGTTATATTTATAAATGCAGGGGCAGTAATGTTATATTTATAAATGCAGGGGCAGTAATGTTATATTTATAAATGCAGGGGCAGTAATGTTATATTTATAAATGCAGGGGCAGTAATGTTATATTTATAAATGCAGGGGCAGTAATGTTATATTTATAAATGCAGGGGCAGTAATGTTATATTTATAAATGCAGGGGCAGTAATGTTATATTTATAAATGCAGGGGCAGTAATGCAGGGGCAGTAATGCAGGGGCAGTAATGCAGGGGCAGTAATGCAGGGGCAGTAATGTTATATTTGTCCATCAAGTTTCCACTCAATTCAGCTGGAAAAAGTAGACTATATGTAACCGAACCCTATCTTTACCTACCCTAACCATGTCACAGCCTAACCTGACCCGCCCTATGTAATATTTTAGGATATATATATATATATATATATATATATATATATATATATATATATAGATATATATTTGTTTCTTGTTTTGAAAACAAAAGACAACACTACGTGTAACAGATGTCTCCCCCAAAGTTGAAAACGTGATAGAAAGTCAAATTCAAGGTACGTTCGAGTCATAATGTCTGGAAACACGTAGCTTGAAGCAGTTTAAGCCATAGGATGAGGGAAAGATAGATGGAGGCAAGCTATAATAACTGTTAACTCTGCCAAGCCTATCGTCACTCTTCTCCTACACATCCAACACATCATGCTGCCCAAGAGCTACTCAATCCGAGTCTCACAATAATTAAGGGGATCCAGACGGTATTTTGAAGCATAATTTACTGGTTCAGCTCAATGGTTTAAGGAAGGGGTTTAGTTTGCTGTCTAAACCTCTATCAAACTTAAAACTACACCACCAAGAACCCCTAGACCCCCCATTCGATATATAATTGTAATTTTTTCGGTAGAAAAATGTCCCGGCCGAAGGCCGATTCCTCTTCAAATACAGGCTCGCTGTCGCTCGCCAGAAACAAAATTGACAACTAAATGGCACGAAAGGTCTTAATATTGGCAAAGAAATGGGACAAAGGTCTGAAAACGCAAAACTAATGGGGCGAACGTCTTAAAATCTCAAAACTAAAAGGGATAAACAAGAGGGAGAAGGAGGTCCTGAAAAAACAAGTGCCTCTCCTTAATGTGATTCGTATAAAGTAACTAGTTGTCTGTGGGGCGTATAAAGTAACTAGTTGTCTGTGGGGCGTATAAAGTAACTAGTTGTCTGTGGGGCGTATGAAGTAACTAGTTGTCTGTGGGGCGTATAAAGTAACTAGTTGTCTGTGGGGCGTATAAAGTAACTAGTTGTCTGTGGGGCGTATAAAGTAACTAGTTGTCTGTGGGGCGTATTAACCCTCTCAAGATCCGATTACATTTTCTGGCTATTGATAGACGATTTTATTCAGATTAGTAAGGGTATCTGGAAGTCATGGGTTCATTGAGATAGTCTTTACCCATATATTTCCAATAGAGCCTTCCTAAGCTTAATAAAATCTTCTAATAATAGCCAGTATAAACTGTCTTCTGGTTTTACATACCGTAGACTTGAAGTTTTTTGAGTAAGGGGTCGGGCGCAAGTTGGACTAGATAATAGTCCATCAGGCGCCTGGCCCGGGGAGACGATTAATATGAAGGGTGCGCCTGGAAGTGTGATGGGAGGGCTTGTGGCTTTGGCTCCGCTGCATGTCTGCCTGCCGAGATCGGAACCTCTCCGGGTGGTCGGGGGCCGGGGGAGTGCTGGAGCGACCTTGGTGACCCTGGTCTCTGGGTCTTCTCCTGGGTGACCTGGATGTGTGCGAGTTTGTGCTTTTTATCTGTGTTTATTTGTTGTTTTATGTTGTTTTTGTGTTTTCCCTGTTCTTGCTCTGTCTTGAGTCAACTACCCCCAAAATGGGGATTGGGCCTGAGCATATAGATAGATAGATAGACTTGAAGCTGTATAAGGTAACGATTGGGGAGACTTTAGATACCAATCCAGCAGGGCAATACCCAGGAGAGGCCTCATATAAGGAGTTACTGGAACTTCTGTTTCATTTGTCTGGCTTCCCTCACTGTTTCTGTTTGTGTCACACCTACACAGAGAGTAATTTAGCTAGCTCTCACAAATACTTCTTCCTGCTATTCATTTGAATACACTAAACAGGCACACCACTCTTCTTTCCAATACTGTATATATAAAAAAAAAAAAAAAATGTTTTTACTCACTCTTTCAACTTTGGGGGAGATACTAAGTCTTGTTACAGGCAGCTTTGCCTTTTGTCTCCGTAATACACATGAACATTATAATTATATTGATTGCTAACTTAAGTATCTTTTTATGATTACAGTAGGCACAATCGGTTATAATAATGATTTTAATTGTTATTGTTGTTATTACTATTATTATTATTATTATTATCATGAGTATAATTATTGATACTATTATTATTATTACTATTATTATTATTATTATTACTATTATTTTGTTTCTTTAATTTAAAGGTTGTGAAGGTCATCAGACCATAAAAACACTGTCAAGCATAGAGAGGTAACAATCTTGCCAGAAGTCGGGATTACGGCACGAACGGAACACACACACACACACACACACACACACACACACACACACATACACACACACACACACACACACACACACACAAGTACACACTACCATTGTTGAGAAAAACCTAATTATATATTCCCGGAAATTAATTATTGTCCCGGTATTGAAAACTGTTACTCGCTAATAATCTTGTCTTTACGGGGCTCAAGATTCCATTAGCTGCCTGTGGGGGGAGTTACACAGAGTTACACAGATACTCTAACAGATTAATGTTAGATTATAACAAGTGACAATACGCATTATAATCAACATATCAAATCAACCACCAAAGCTAACCAACATATAAACACTCATTCTTTTGACAAGGGTACGAGATGAAATTCAATAACGAGATCTAGGAAAAAATAAAAGCAAATACCAGTTGGAGAAGAGGAATGGCTTTGGTGGGATTCCGAGACAATCCCTGTGACTTAGAGAAAGAGTGGAGGAAGGGAAACAGTAATAATTATACTGTATATATATAAAAGAAAAGAAGATACGGCAAGGGACAGAGAGAGAGAGAGAGAGTGAGTGAGTGTGTGGGGGGATTCTTCAGGTAGGGTCACACATAAAAATTCGGGGATCTCACCTGTTGTTTTGTATTTTTGTTATTGTGGAAGCATATGGTTGGACACGAATTCATTAATGTAATGGTCTATATATTAACTACAAAACTATATATATGATATTTTGAAAAGCCAGTTCCATCCACAATTTATTCCAGATGGTTATAATTGCATACATAAAAAACCCCACAAGGGGTTCCCGAATATGTTAAGTTACTGTAACATCGTTTAAATAGACAATCTCTGAATCACTGTGAAGAAAGACTCTCTTTCTCTCTCTCTCTCTCTCTCTCTCTCTCTCTCTCTCTCTCTCTCTCTCTCTCTCTCTCTCTCTCTCTCTCTCTCTCTCTCTCTCCTCTCTCTCTCTCTCTCTCTCTCGTTTACACACACACACACCACTATTGAGAATGTAACCATTAATGTTAAATTAAAAGAATCAGGTCTTCAAGCAATCCGGTTTCGCTTCAAGGGAAGATTTGTATTTAAATGTTTATTTGTATCTATATTTACTATTGTCTTTAGTATCCTCCCAAAACATCCATAACGCTTTAAAGGATACCTCCAAAACCCCCCTTCGAGACAAACTCGTACAATTTTCGGTAACAAATGTCCCCAGCCGATTCCGATTCCTTCTAAATTAAAGGCTCGTTATCGCTCGCCAGGAAAAAACAGACAGCTACAGTAAATGGCACAAAATATCTTATAATCGCCAAGCTAATGGAGCAAACGTCTTAACATTTATAAACTAATGAGGGTAAACATGAGCGATAAGGTTGTCCAGAAAAGAAAAAAAATCCCCTTAAACATTAGTAATTCCCCGTCCCAGCGGCCAGCGGGGGGGGGGGGGGCTCCCCCCACACACAGTTGTGAATAGTAACACTTAAGAAGGGATGCGACTGATGGTGGCCGTGGTGGTGGTGTGTGTGTGTGTGTATGAGAGAGAGAGAGAGAGAGAGAGAGAGAGAGAGAGAGAGAGAGAGAGAGAGAGAGAGAGAGAGAGAGAGATAGAGAGAGAGAGAGAGAGAGAACAAGTATGAGTAGAAACTTCAAGAAAGAGAGCAAAATAGGGGTGAGGAGTTTAAGAGAGAGGTAGCTCAGATGAACTATTCCCAAGTCCCTCTTTCTATACCCTACATGGGTTAGTTTATATCTATAGCAACACCGATAGTAGTCAACACAGCTTAACCAAAATTACGTAGATGTTTTTAGTTAGCTCTCTAGACCTCCATTAAACTTAGGATAATACCTCCATGTTAAGTAGAAAGAAACTAGCACCATGTTTTGGGGGGTCACTGTGGAAAGTCTGCTGAAGTGGAACATTAATATCCAATCTGTTGTTAATAAACTAAGCAAACAATGCGGTATATTACATCAAATTTGTAACACACTAAATAGGACGTCACTTCTATACACTAACTAGTCTTATATATTCTCATCTACTATAATTATAAAGGGCATTTTCTGTGAGTCAGTCTCTTTGTTCACGAACTACTCCCTCAGTTTTCAAGATGGAGAGCCAATACTTAGCATGCATACTTATGGTGAGCCAGAATAGGTCTTATTAGGGGGAAAGAGGGGGGGGGGGGGTGTGCATGTGTAAAAAAATGAATGTGATCAATTTCAAGTCTAATGTATCAGTAGATGTGTAGGATGTGGTATGAGTATTTTGTCTCACTCTTTTACTGTATTAATATACGTTATGTATAATCACACAATTCCATTGTTATTGTAATGAAGATTGAGTCATATAATTATACAAGTGTGTGCATAATGCGGATCGCAATGAATATAACTTAGTTATGTGGAAGTGTATGTGTTGTATAAGTGTATTTTAACTTATATAAGTATATTACCGGTGTATATAGGAATGTGCTTACCTATGTGCTTATGTGTGTGTGTGTGCATGTATGTCTATGTATATATGTAGATTGCATTTTAGCGTACTATGCTATAATACATTGTATTCCTTTTAGCTTAGCCAACGATGTATAGCACACAGTTTAATGTTCGAAGCATGTGTGTGTCCGTCTGTGTTGCTGAAAATGAATTATGACTTCATTAGCCCATACAGTACCAGGGACGTCCCTTTTATCATATGCTGGCAACTATAAGACGATTTTATTCAGCTTAGGGAGGACCTATAGCAATAATAAGTCTTCAAACTATCTCAACCAACCTTTTTAACTACCACGGATCCTTCCTAAGCTGACAAATATCGGCTAAATATAGCTAGAATACAATATAACACACGTCGCTGGTACTCAACGGGTTAAGGGCCTTTTCAAGATAGTTTTCGTGCTCTCAAAAGGCTCAGCCAGAATAATTATAGCTGTAGTATAGTAAATATATGTATGCAATGTTAACATTTGGTTGAAAATATACATATACAAGTAAATAAAATGAAAATCATGAACACCCATTCGAGATAAATATGTACATATTTCGGTAGAACAATGTACCCGCTGAAGGCCGGTTTCTCCAAAGTTGCAGGCTCGCTATCTCTCGCCAGGAACAAAAATCGACACCTATATGGCATGAAAGGTATTAAAAATGACAACGAAATGG
The DNA here is from genome assembly GCA_032716605.1 of Paralithodes platypus. NCBI lineage: Eukaryota > Metazoa > Arthropoda > Malacostraca > Decapoda > Lithodidae > Paralithodes > Paralithodes platypus. The sequence continues at coordinate 16,507,373 of CM064569.1, forward strand.
GCTGAAAGGTGTTTAAATGAAGCGAACGTCTCAATCAATCCTCTGACTTCCATACACCCTTCCTAATCTAAATATAATCATTTAATCATAGCCATTCTAAACTATTGAAACACGTCATGATCTTCAAGGGGTTAACATAACTTTGTGTAACATACTCAAATCAATTCTACATATCCATATATTTACGGTAATTGACCACTTGTGAGTTTCAGGTTATAAGGAAGTTGGAGTTATAGGCATCGGTAATTAACAGAATTACAAGCTTAAAGGGAGGGTTTTCTAGACCCCCCTTTTCCTCATATTCAACCCCATTTGAACCATTTTGGTATGTATATATTTTTTCCTGGCAACCCACAGCGAGACTGCAATATAGGAGGAACTAGCCTTTGGCCGGGATATTTCAACAATACACACAGACACACAATCAACACACACACACACAATCCCTATTTCACTCTGTTATTCCCTCCCTCCCTCCTACTCACTCTCACACACTCTCTCTCTCTCTCTCAAAATGTTTAGCCTCAATATGAATACAACACGCAACTATGGCTGGAAATTAGAATTGAAAAGGTTCAGCACTAGTACTTGTGGACACTTTTTCACATATAAGATCCGTTCTACCTGGAACAAACTTCCCTCAAAAGTTGTAAACAGTTCTTCAGTAGAGCAGTTAAAAAACAGAGTAGATAGTGTTTTGCATACGAGGAGGTCCGTGCCAGAGGGGCCAACTCGCCACGAGTAGAGTTTTGAGTTATTGATGTTTAAAGTAGCGGAGGTAGTCACTCGTGTGTTGACTCTAACTCGGTTTGAGCGTGACTACTGAAGCACGTCTCGTACAGCGCCTGTGAGTGGTCGGGCGGGCGGCCATTTAATTCCCCACGTCGTAGCCACGCTCTCATTGGCTGAGCGCGTTGGCGAGTTGGCCCCTCTGTCTACCCAGATTCACACCCATAAACGGTCTGCCAAACGGCAAAAACAAGGGTCGCTCAACCCTATGTGCAGTTGCTATAAGGACGAAAGTCGGATGTTTTTTTTTGCCAGATGATTCCCAAGAATTTCACGGAGCGGGAACCAACTAGAGCGCTGTTTTTGAAAATGTGGCGAGTTGGCCCCTCTGGCACGGACCTCCTCATTGTCATTGCTGCTGATTATTATTATTACTCTGTAATGAGTGCATGTGCACTAAACAGGCTCTCTCCTTCCACTTCGAGTATCACCCCAGAATGGACCGCAAGGTCTCTGAGATACTAACTATTCCGTGTAACTCCTCTTAACTCTCTCTCTTGGGACTCGGTACAGAAACTGAGGCAGCTTCGATAATCAGGTTTTTCTTTGTAACTGGATTATGTCCCACGTTCTTCTACTGTACTCACTCTCACGTGATGGGTACTAGGACCAATTCTCTTTCTAATTTACATCAACAACATAGATGAGGGTCTCACCTGTACAATCTCAAAATTTGCTGACGATACAAAAATTGCAAATAGCGTACTCTCAAAAGAACAAGTTGACGATATGCAACACAATCTAGATACATTGTCATGTTGGGCCCAAATTTGGCAAATGAATTTCAATGCGGATAAATGTAAAGTACTACATATCGGATACCTAAATGAGAAAGCAAACTATTCGATGAATGGCACTCAGCTTAAGAATGTAAACAGAGAAACCGATCTGGGAGTAACAATATCGAGTAACCTAAAACCGAGTCAACAATGTTCAGAAGTTGTTAAGAAGGCAAACAAAATAATTGGCTTTATAGGCAGGTCATTTGAGCATAAATCCAAAGAAGTTATCCTAACCCTTTACAATTCATTAGTCCGCCCTCTTCTGGAATACTGCGTTCAATCCTGGTGCCCTTATTACCAAAAAGATATAAACAAGCTAGAACGAGTTCAGAGTTCAACGTAGAGTTACCAAAATGATACCTAGCCTAAAGAACAAACCATACAAAGAGCGTCTTAGAGAATTAAATCTATTTCCTTTAACCCAGCGCAGATTAAGAGGTGACTTAATTCAAGTGTTCAAAATCATCAAAGGCATCGACAATATGAACTGTAGTAAGTACTTCACTATCGACCAATCTAATTACACGCGGGGAAACGGTTGCAAAATTATTGGTAAATCTTTTAACTCGCACGAATCTAAGAATTTCTTCTTCAATCGAGTTGTCAACTTGTGGAATGGGCTTCCCCGAAACGTTATAGACTGCATCACCGTTGATTCATTTAAACTCCGCTAGACAAATATCTCGCATCAAACCCGCGACTGACTGCGTTTGTAAATGAATAACTTTATTTACCCCCCCCTCAGTTACTAACCCATCTGTCCCCTACTAACTTCCTAATCCTGCCACGGACATTAGTTCCAGGGCAGTAATTCCCTTTCCAATGTTCCCTTACCCACTCTAAACCACTGTTTGGACACTTGATCCTCAGTGTTTTGGAGGACAAGCAACCTAGAAGGGTCACTAGACATGTTGTTGCTTGATTTCCTTTGTACTCCTTTGTACGTTCTCTCTCTCTCTCTCTCTCCCCCCCAGCCAGTTAAGTCTTCTCCCTGTTGAAGCGTCCCTTGCTATTGTGATTATGGAGAGGGAGACAGGCGCAGTTAAGTGGTTAAACGAATAAGAAGGGTGGAAGAGAGGAGGGAAGGGAAGAAGGATGTTGTTGGAAGGAACGAAGGAAGGACAGAAATGGGGAGAAAGTGAGGGAAGAGAAAAGGGGGTTGAAGGAAAGGGAAAAACAGAAAAAAACATTAATAGACAATACGGAAAACACAATGACTGAACAGAAGTAAGAAACATAATATACACAGCGGGAAAATACAAACACAATAGACACAATACAAGTATGCAAGATCATAAATTCATAATATTTATTAGTGACCCCTTCATCATTGATGATGCGCCTTAACTTTGTTTATGGCCAATCTTTGAACTCAGGCTTGCCTTTCAAACTTCCCGCCTAGGAGTGAGGACAAAATACGATTGCCACACATCGTGAGCGAAACGCTCTTAAATATAATAAAACCACGCACGGACTCGTCCTATATGATGTGGGTACCACTACTAGAAAAAACTAGTAAAAAATAATCAATAAAATAAAAATTAAACATGATCCAGCTCTTGCGCTTCCCAGCACTCTGCTTTCTACCGTACGCATCGCCTCGGCTTCTCGAAGCGTTCATCGTCCTTATACTCCTAGGCCTCGTACGAGTCGGATGTCCGGGGGTGTACCAGCCCTTCTTCATTCTTCTCCTGCCCTCGAAAATCGTGAGTCTTTTCTCGTATGTACATGCTCTATGCTGAAGTCAGGGTAGCTTATAGACTAGGAGTAGGCTGTGTACACCCCTTTCTTCGGCCCTAGGAGACTGTTTTCCGGGTACTTAGCAAAGGTTAGTTTTGTTAGTAGGAGTTACTTGTTGTGATAAGGCAAGGCTCCCACGTGTGTGTTTTATTTACCTACTTCCTGCTTATTTTAGTGCTACTTAGTCATGAGGCTTCTTTTAGTGAACCGGGGCCCGTTGTTTGGTCCATTTTGGGTGTGCAACGGTATATCTACACCACGAGAGCATGTGCGTTTTAGATTGTCTCACTTAGCTGAGGGGTCTAGCATGGAGCCATGACGCTTTTCAGCCTACGCCTCATGATCGCTACGAGTTGTGTTTGGGGGTTCTTCGCTGGATTGCAGGTTTGTTCATTATTACTGATGATCTTCGCCACCTGCCCCCATCTAGTTGGCCTCCTGTAGGTTTGTTAGTTATGGCTAGGATGTGTTATTTATTGATTATTGAATTAATATTTAACTAGGCCATAATAATGTGCACGTTGGGTTACTTTTCTGGGAGGTATGGCCCTTCCGGCGGGTTTTCAAGTGAGACTTAGTCAACGTGCCTCTAGTTGCTTCATGTGGTTTTCCCACTGGGAGCATCTAGAGTAATGTTAAAATTCAGATTATCCTTGTTTGGCGCGGAATAGATTGGATTTTGTCTGTTTTGCCGGCGATAGTATAATTTTGGATGACTGGCATTTTACTACACGTATTTTTGGGGGGATCCCGGCTCGCCGCCTCCCTTTAAACACTTCCGCCTCAAAGCTTAACAGATAAAACGTTCGCAGTTTGGTACTAATCAGAACGTTATCCTGGTGGTTATAGTGGGGAGCCACTTCCGCCGGGAATAAACGGCTGAGACGAAAAACTAACTCACCCATTCCTATCTTGAGCATCTCAGTAATTTGTGTAGCTTATATCAGGGCGTTGTCCGCCTGGATTTAGAAGACGATAGATTCACTTAGCGTTGGTCGCCAGAATCAAGTTCTCTCAAGAGATGAGATTAGGTCAGTGTTGGTCACTTAGGTAAGAAGTTATAACGCACGTAGCAACTGGTATGCTACACAATACTCTAAAAGTTACATTGTTGGGGAATGTACACAACGTAAGGGGAACTAAGACTGCATAGTGTTATTCAAGTCTTTTTTCTCATTATTGTTGGAGATATATATATATACAGTATATTAGCTTTTCTAGCCTTGCGTGTCCCTATGAACATTGATTCTTGAAATTTCTCACCCTCAGGTTTGCACTCTGGATGCCTAGGGGGATCTGCATCTCCCCGGCGGGAGGGAACCATGAATCCAAGTAGTTATTCGTTTTGCGCTGGCTTAGGGTGTTCCAATTTAGCTGTGGTCGATCATAAATTTTGAGTTAATTAAATGTGTACCGTGCTTAGACAGATCTCGTGGCTGCTGGCTGGCCAAGACATGCCCCCAGTGTGCAGTGCTTCGTAATGGATTCCTTACACATGCAGATAAACAATGTAAGACAATACTACTCCATATTCAATCAGTGTTCATAACATACTGCAAGACAGTTGCTCATAAATCGTTACAATTGGATGATCCCTTGTTAGATGATTTACTAAAAACAGTGCCTTCTGCTTATGTAGCCAGTAGCTCTAGTTCACATCAGAAAGTTACGCCTCCTTCCGATTCTAGTACTCGTGATGTTCCCTCCCGCCAAACCAAGCTACCTAGGACCGTGTGGTGATGGGCTGGTCTATCAGAATGAGAGTTGAGCGTTCTCTGCCATACCCATAGCTTACTCTGACTGTTCCTTTTACTTATATATTTTCTAGATCTCAAGTGACGGCGTCTTTTCCGTGGATTGACCTCCCTACTGCCAACCCTGGCAGATTGGGAGCCAAAGCGTCACATTTTTCCTTTGCCCCTCAACTTTCCCTTTATAATTGCTGAGGGGCACAGGGCCTTGGGTGGGGCTTTTGTTTCCCGGGCATTTCCGCACCCTCCTCAGCTCCCCGCCTTTGAGTGGCTTCGGTCACCTGGGCATTATTAGTGGTAAGCTGGTAGGGTTCTGTGGGGGCGCTCGGTTATGGCCTTGGACTTGCTCGGGACCTTGGGGCTGCTCGGCCAGACAGCCTGAGGAACAGCAACAACAACAACAACCTAGGACCGTTGATAAGGCCCCGCCGGAAGTGTCTGCTCCATCTTCCCGGCGGAATCGGTCCCGCTCTCCCATTGAAGCACCCAGGTCCTCTTCGCCTCTTACTCAGCCAGATTCGAAAAGGCACTGCTCAGATTTTTCCGCCGCCCTAGCAACAGGAGATGACAGGAAGGATAAGAAGAAGCACTCCAAAAAATCATCGACGAAGAAGACAGCGCAGCTGCCACCACCTAAGCCGGAACAGTCCCCTCTTCGTCGCGGCGGGAGTCTTCACGAGACCCTGTAGTCAGTGTCTCCGGCAAACAATTCCGGTTTACGATCCCCCACCGTGTACAACCGGAGCCCAAAGCTATTCCGGTTTTAGGATCTGATTGTAGCAGCAGCACAAGGTCAAGCAGTCATGAGGAAGATATGAGCTCCTCTGACCTGGTTGAAAATTCATTCTCTGAATCCATGGAAACTTACGATATTCCTGATCTCCGCTTCGAAGATTTACCTCAGCCCGGCGTTCCCTTTTCACAAACAGGTACACGTGACACTGCTGCCCGGGCTGGCGAGTCTCGGTCGGAGGCTTTACCAGCCCCCCCAGCCCGGGCACCGGGTTCTACCATACGACAACACGTAGAAGACGTCGAGGAGGCTGCGCCTGGCCAGCGGTCATCTTCTCGACTTTCAAGAACGCAGGGCTCAGATACATCTCAGCATGTGTCCTCATCAGGCAAATCTAAAAATAACAGATACACACACTTGTAAGAAAACACTAGTATTATAGTGGATTACAATAATTTAATAAAGCCTAAGAAAACAGGAAGGTGGGGTGGTTGTGTCCAACGAACTATTACAGGAGTGGTATCAGTTTATAAGACAGGTGAAGTATGAGTGACAGGTTAAAGTAACGGCACCTGTAGCCCCGGCGGTGCGACCTCTAGGCCAAGTGCAAGTTCAACCTCAAGTTAATCTTAACGTTCCTCCCTCTACAGTCACTTCGGCGGTTCCCATTTCAGGGCCCGCGGCAATTTTGCCTTCTAACTTAAAATTGTTCTCAGACATAATTCTGCCCCCTCTTGATCGGTCAATTCCTTCTAAGAAACCCTATGCCCCTTTTATATGGACCTGACACATCCTGGTCTATTCTTCCACCCACTCGCCCAGAGGTCGCACAACCAACGATAACAGGTGAGAGATCGGTACCGGATCATTGGATTGTTGAAGTGAGTGAAGTGAAGAAACTAAGGGCTAAGAACCAATCGGGTGATGTATTAAACGTTATTATCAAAGCCATCCCCAGTATTTATGCTCCTGCATATTTTGTCCATGTGCAATCCTCTGCTCTCCTCCCTGTATCTTCTGGTAAATTATTATCAGATTGGACGAAAACTGATGGGTTGAACGATGTTATAACTTTTATAAGGTATGACTCCAGAGTTAAAAACAGTCTCATATAGAGATGATTCAGGTACCTCAGTAGTTCATATTGATGGCGGGGAGTCAGAGCCATGGGTTGCATGGGGACAGGAAGCCTAGCTGTTTGCCAGCACAATCACTAACAAGAGCAGTCATCAGCTCCCGCAAGAGGATCATCATCGGTTCTCCATGCTGGTTGGCAAGGCGGAGGGGATACCGCAATATATTTTTGAATTCTTGGGGGCCCCTAAGTTATATATATGCTAGTTAGGAGAGCCATTTTGTTCTCCCACTCAGGTACAGATAGATAAGGACTTTATAATGAGGCAAAAAGCCTGGAGGTTGGCGTCCTAATACTTGCTCAGCCGCCAGCTTGCGGCTTCTTTAGCCAGGACGACTGAGTCGGTGACGGACGTTAGCACCCATAAGGCTCTCTCTCTTACTAGGCGCCTCTTACTCCCTTGGCGATATCCGCATGGCTTTCTTTGAGGCGGTGAGGGTACTTCAAGATCTGTGGGTATACCTGGTAAGGAAGCTCCCTGTAGAGATTGGTAGGAGATTGATTTTGTCCAATGTATTTACTAAAACTCTTGCCTCCACAGATGCCTGGCGCACGGTTAATTTCTTATTAGACTCTCAGAATGCCACTGCTTCCAAGCCGAAGGGCGAGCCTGCATTTAAACCTAAATACAATAAGAGTTCCTTTCGTGGACAGTCCCAGTCAAATCAGTCACCAAAGACTCACACAACCCATGGAAACAGTTGCACATCTAGAGGTCGCGGCCAGAACAGGGGCAGAGGGAGGTGGTTCAGGGGTAACACAAGGGGTAAACCTAGTAGCAATGAGAGCAAAGCCTCTCATCCCACTAAATCTACCACTAAATCAGAGTCACAGCCCTCCAATTAAAAAAACTGAGACACCACGCAGCTCTCTCACTCTCAGTTCCGCGCCAAGGCGAGTCAGATCCAAGGGTAGCTCTGCCGGACAATACCAGTCATGTGACTGGCAGTTTCCGGGATTGTCACCAGGCATGGCCCTGGCAGACACGGGCAAGGACAGTGGTCCGGAAAGGCCTCTCATGGTGGTGGTCCCGGCGACCTCGTTTAAGTATCCCCACATAGTTCAATCATGTTTCATTAGACGTGGGATCCGTCGTCAGAGAGATGGTCCTAAACAGATCATTATCCACATTCCATCAAATCAGCCCGTGTTCACGTCCCGGATATTCCAGGTGCCAAAGAGGGACAGTATTCAGAAGCAGCCGGTCATCGACTTGTCGTTTCTGAACACCCACATTCACAATCAATCGTTCAGGATGTTGACTGTGAACCAGATCAGGCTGACACTGCCGCCGCAAGGTTGAATGTTTTTCATAGATCTCACAGATGCCTACTGGCATGTCCCTATCAACAAACACTTTCAAAAGTACCTAGCCTTGCGCCAAGGGGATCAAACATTTGTCTTTCAAAGAATGCCCTTTGGCCTCAATCTAGCACCTCGCATATTCACCAAGTTAGTCCGACAGGCTTTGCTACCATTGCTCAAACAGGGAAACATAGTGCTATGGTATCTCGACGATTGGTTAATTGTAGCTCAATCCAAAGTAACTTGCCTCCAACATGTAAATCAAGTATTAACTCATGTCGCTGCTCTGAACACCCACATTCACAATCAATCGTTCAGGATGTTGACTGTGAACCAGATCAGGCTGACACTGCCGCCGCAAGGTTGGATGTGTTCCATTTATCTCACAGATGCCTACTGGCATGTCCCTATCAACAAACGCTTTCAAAAGTACCTAGCCTTGCGCCAAGGGGATCAAACATTTGTCTTTCAAAGAATGCCCTTTGACCTCAATCTAGCACCTCGTATATTCACCAAGTTAGTCCGACAGGCTTTGCTACCATTGCTCAAACAGGTAAACATAGTGCTATGGTATCTCGACGATTGGTTAATTGTAGCTCAATCCAAAGTAACTTGCCTCCAACATGTAAATCAAGTATTAACTCATGTCGCTGCTCTGGGATTCAAAGTGAACTTGGCAAAGTCCACCTTGAACCCCACAAGAGCCATCCAATGGGTGAGCCTTATCTGGGATACCGAGTTACTCACTCTGAGTCAGAGCGAGGACAATCGCCAGAGGTTTCGGAGGAGACTCTTTCGGTTTCTTCATGCTCTGACTACCACGAGGAGAATCTGGGAGTCTCTGGTGGGTTCACTCAATTGGATAAGGTTGACGGTTCTGTTAGGTCGTCTGAAGGTAAAACAAATTATTTTGGAGGGAAACAAGTGCTTTCTGCTGTTGCCGGCGGAAACTCTATGGCAAATTCCGAAGTTAATCCACAACCTACTGGCGGCCTGGGCGAAGCCAGAAGTAATTCACTCCTCTTTGACATGGACTGCTCCTCCTCCGACGATCTGGATAGATACAGATGCGTCAGGTACCCTGGGTTTGGCGTACCAATCAAACCTAGGACATCAAGGTCAGGGTCTATGGTCCAGGTTCAATCATCTACATATCAATGCCAAAGAGTTGTTAGTCCCCCTATTTTTTCTAAAAGAGCACTGTGTACACCTGGCGGGAAAGTCCTTAGCCTTTAGGATGGACAACCTGACTGCAGTCACATGCATTCCGAAGCAAGGGTCAGTGAGATCTCGAGTGTTACAAAGGTTGTCGGAAATTATATTTCATCTGGCTGCAAGGCTAGAGATTTATCTTCACGCAACATATCTGCCCGGCGTGGCGAACGTATGGGCAGACGCTCTGTCTCGGAGACAGAGCACTCTAGTAGAATGGTCTCTCAAGCAAACCGTCTTTGAACAGATGATTGCAGAGCCATACCATCCACAAGTGGACTTGTTCACATCAGAGGCAAATCACATGCTGCCTCAGTTCCTCACACGCCGGAGTCAAACTCCGGCGGGAGGACCAGACGCATTTCTGGTAGACTGGAACAAATGGATCTCCTGTTTCTATTTCTGCCTCCAGACACATCCTTAATGTGCAAAGTAGTTCACAAACTACGGGATTATCGGGGCATGGTCTCGATGATCGCGCCAATGTGGCCGGCCCATGTTTGGTACAATCAGTTAAAGACGTGGTGCGAGAACCCGGTGTCGCTCCCGATCTCATATTTCCACTTAGACGCAATTGGAAACCTCAAGACCTTGCTGACTTTTGCCTTGTGCATTTTCAGAAGGCTAAGTGGCTAGGCCCGTTTGGGGAAACCGTGACTCACAAGTTGATTAATCAGTATACTTCATCAACCCAAAGACAGTACCAATCCCATTGGAAGACCTTTACTACCTGGATCGTAGAAACTGACTAACAGCAGTCCTCGGTGGCTTTGATATTTAATTATTTAAACTATCATTTTGAAATACGTAAATTGTCAGTTGTCACATTGAGGAATCACCTCACGGCTATTCGGACACCGTTTTATGAATTAACTGGTCTTTCTATGCCGGAGGCGGAGGAGAAGGGGTTCATGCGGTCTTGTTTCCGGCTTCGCCCTCCACCACGCCAACTGACACCCACTTGATTTAACCCTTGAAATGCTTCACTCCCGCAGATATTGTCATAGTCCTCCTTATATTATTATGAGCTAAGACTTAAAAAGGCTATTTTTCTTATGGCCCTGGTCACGGGTGATAGGGTGTCTGAGTTGGCGGCGATGAGTTCGGAGCCAGCCTGCTTAAGATTCTCTAGGCGTAACATGAGTGTACATATTGCTCCTGCTCCCAATTTCATTGCTAAGAATGAGCATGCTAACCATATATTTACTGAATTTGAAATTCCATCTCTTAAACAAGGCGATAAGCACCATTTATTATGCCTGGTGCAATCACTTATTTTGTATATGCGGGAATCTCGACCATCTCAAGCGGGGTCCCTCTGGGTCTCGCGGACAGGTAAATGCCTTCAAAAGCGTCAATTGGCGGCTTTGTTAGTGGGAGTTATCAGAGACAGTAATCGAGGTCACACGATATAAGAAAGTGGGCTGCTTCGCTCCGTTTCTAACATCATTACTCCCTGGATGACATGCAACAGACCAACTTATGGTCTTCTAATCATACATTTCTAACGAGTTACCTGTCCGTGAATCTCATGAAACCTTCTCGCAAATGTGTAGCATTAAGGCAGAGTCTAGGTTTAAGCTTATTTCTACAAAGAAAGGGGGGGGGGGGGAGTGCTCTAACTAGGACCTCCTACCTGCCTCCTATGTGATACAACATGATTGTGAGAATTAGGGTCATGTGATAACCCATTCCTAAGACTAAAATAAGTCTAGTCAGGGATTTTTGTTTTGTTTTATATACATTATGTATGCCAATAGAGTATTAATCTATGCTCAGTAATCTTAAGGTTATTTACATGGGCATTGTACAAATCTATTTGTAATAGAGTACCTGAATTAAGGCAATATACAGTATATACTGTATGCCAAATTTTATCAGTATTTCCAAGACACGATTATTGATTTATTTACTGTTCATAGACTAAATGTATAGTTTATGTGTGTATATCCTACTGTTCTATCCAACGTAAAGGTGTTACACAACAGGCTAACCTTTAGTAAACGCCGCCTGTACATCCTTTCTATCTTTCTATTAAACATTGATCTTTTTGTACGTTTTTCTGTTAGCCTTAGTAATTTGTTAGTGGTTATGATATTCTAGATGAATGTCCCCCTCTAGACTTGTGATATTAGGCGCATCATCAATGATGAAGGGGCCACTAATAAATTATAGGTTTGAGTCCCAAAGGGAAGAAGGAAAACCTAATATTTAGTAGTGGCCCCGGAATCATTGATGATTTGGGCTCCCCCTTCCATCCCCTTCCCATTCATCTGCTGTATTTTTGAAAGTCTTGCTATATCAGTGAAGGACGATAATCTTCGAGAAACCGAGGCAACGCGTACACTAGACAGCAGCATGCTGGGAAGCGCAAGAGCTGGATCATGTTTAATTTTTATTTTATTGAGTATTTTTTACTAGTTTTTTCTGGTAGTGGTACCCACATCATATATAAATCAATCGGGGTAAAAAAAAAACATAAGGGTAGTTGGGGTAAAAACAAACATAGGTCATCATATGTTAATTTTTTTGAATAAATTGTTTTCTTTTTTTTTACAGATTGCCCACAATATAAGCAACATATTATGCAAACGTTTTTTTTTCTATAAACATGTGTGGGACGTATATATGCTACGCGACAGATTTTTTTGTTTTTTTTTGTCCGTTCAACTTTTTTATTATTTTTTGTTAATGTTCAATACCTGGAATGGTTTGCATGCGGCGCTTTTTTTTCTGCTTTAAGGTGTTATACTATAGTTGGTTTCTTCACTCCCCTGCAGTGATTCTCCTGTCAACTCCAGTATCCAACACACAGGTATGTTTTTTTTTACCCCCACTATTGACATGCAATGGGGGTAATAAAAAACAACTCCAGCATAGATGTATATATGAGTTTTTTTTACCCAGACTATTAACATGCAGTTGGGGTAATAACAAATAATCCGCACTGAGATTGAACAGAATACAATTATCACACAATTGAATGATGTGTGCCACAATAGGTCACCCATTCTCTGCAGAGGAGCAGTAGTTATATCTCTGTTGTCATTTACTTCCATTTTTTTGCTATGTTTTTTTTTTACCCCATACGTGATTCGATTTTACCCCTTTGGCCGGGGTAATAAAACATCTGTTTATTCTGGAATACCTGGTTATTCTTATGTGCTGGGCTATATTTACTGCTGCCACATCAAGGCCTCATATGTACCTTATTCTATGATGTATGTAGTTTCTCCCTAGTATTAATAATGCCTGAGGCACAGCAAAGTTAAGACAAACATTTTTTGTTTACCCCGATTGATTTAGGACATGTCCGTGAGTGGTTTTATTATATTTAAGAGCGTTTCACTCACGATGTGTGGCATCATATTTTGTTCTCACTCCTAGGCGGGAAGTTTGAAAGGCAAGCCTGAGTTCAAAGATTGGCTATAAACAAAGTTAAGGCGCATCGTCAATGATTCCGGGGCCACTACCAAATATTATTAGGTTTTCCTTCTTCGCTTCGGGACTCAAACCTATATATTAGAAAAAGGGAGAGTCTAACATTAGATAAGTATAAAACAACATTAAGACATAACACGAACACAGGGAAGATAGGATGGTATATATTTATGAAGCAATGAACATACATACATACATACATACATACATACGTACATACATACATAAATACATACATACATACATAGGCTACATACATACATTAAAAACTATGATAGATACGATAGTAGGTTAGGCTTTGTGTTCACCTTATGGTGGCATTCCAGGCAGCTCAGTCTTTGGCGTCCCTCTAAAGCCTAGTTCACACCAAGATATACAGTACATGTATATCTTGGTTCACACAAGCCGTTTTCCATGCCGTTTTTCGGCCCGTACACAAAATCGTGACGTCAGAGTGAAAGTCGCTTACAGACATGCTGGCCGTACGTAGTGTGAACCAGGAAGCCGTCTACCAAAATCCTGACCGGACAAAAAGATGGATTTGATTTATCTTTTTCGGGTCCACACAAGAAATCTGTTCCGTACTTTGAACATTGAAGTGAAATGTGTGTAATATTTTTGTGCCAATATTCATTACATTATAGTTAATATTGCATAACAATATATGCTATATGTATAGTTTTAATGGCAAGGCAAATATTAAGACAATTTAATATGTTAACCTATTGATCGTGTACCTGGCAGCCGTCACGGCACCACCAAAGTCAACATGTTGTACTGCTTTGCGCGCCTCCAGATACAGACAATAAACACCTAGAGTATAACTACAGAACAACAACACCATGTTTCTCCAATAAAATCATGATTCCCTTCTACAGTGCATATAATTAGTCTATGTCCAGGTACCGTTGCCCACATAAGTTGTTTCTATCGTGATCTGATGTTTGAAATTAAATGATATATTAGGCCTATATGAATGAATTGCGAGTGCGGTTTCTTTTAATTATCAGTTTATTAATCATATGAATTAACCACTATACACTCGTAATTCAATGATGCACAATATACACCCCTGAAATAGGGGTGTCTCTCTTGATAGCTGCCCCCCTGGTATCTGAAAGGGGTGTAGTCCCCCTGTAATAGGGGTGTCTCTGGTGATAGCTGTCCCCCTGGTATCTGAAAGGGGCGTGGTCCCCCTGTAATACAGGAGTCTTTGGTAATAGCTGTCCCCCTGGTATCTGAAAGGGGTGTTTCCGGGTGGATGGGACTCGATAGCCTTGGCGGGCAACCTATCTAGGGGAAAAAACCCTACACAAAATACCGATGGGCGACACGCTAATCGTTGCCACTTACAGGTGGCGATTTTTATAACATACAACAACAACAACATATTTCCATTAACATGGTCACGGAGAGGAACAGAACTTATATAAACATGTGGGCAACTGCAGGCTACGTGATAGCCTGGTTTTGATATATTTTTCTAGTTAATATGCATTGAATTATGGTGGTGGTTCATCTTCGTTCAAAATTAGGAAATAAAAACCAAGAAAGATTGTTTCTCAGTCCATGTTGACAATCATCTAGTAGGTGTTTACCTTACGCCAGAAAAACGTTCCGTACCCCAGAGTCCGGTCCACACTCTGGAATGCAACCCGCACACCCTTTCAAATTTAGTTTTCTGGGTACGATTTTCGGATGTGACGTCACAGGCCCGAAAACGGACTAGCAAAAGACGGCTCGTGTGAACCGGGCTTTAGTCCCTCTTTGGCTGCGAAATCAGATTGTACTACCCGATCCCACGTCTTTCTTGGTCTACCACTCCTTGCGACACCCTCCACGTTCATAGACTTGCTTTTCTTAACCCAATTATTCACTAAGTAATTGAATTGAAAGGTAAGAAAGGTAGAGCATATTTATGAGAGAAAACAGAATAAAGAAGAATGGAGGGTAGGCGAGGCATAATCGTTACACCAAAAGAGAATTATCAGGGGCTGCTGGATTTTAAAGATTTAAGGGGGCCCACATCGTTTTTTTTTTCTCTCTCCCTCTCTCTCTCTCTGGGTTGTATTCATTCATAAGCCTACTGTTTTAAGACGTCTATCCCTATCCAGGTGTCGATTTATACTTGGCGAGCGGCAATGAGCCAGCAAATTTTGTATAATGTTTTTATCAGCAGGCTATATTTGTACATTTTTCGATAGAAAAATTTCTCCGGCGACGCTGGATTTCGCCATACAATGTCGACACCTGGATGGGGATAAACTATCCAACTCTAGCTCTTCCCAAGTTTTCTGGCATCTAGCCAAAAACCTCTCCAACAATTTTTCTTCCTCGTCTTTTCCCTCCCCTTTTCCACTCTGATGGCACAACCATCACTGCTTCCTCTGAAAAGCTGAAGTCTTTGCTCACACTTTTGCTAGAAACTCCGCCTTGGATGATTCCAGTGCTATTCCTCCCTCTCCACCCACCTCTCTCCTACTTATACCTCACATCATAATCTCTTCTAAAGATGTACTTTCTACCCCTCTGAGCTTAATACTAAGAAGGCGTACGGTCCGGACGGTGTTCCTCCTGTTGTACTAAAAAACTGTGCTTCCGTACTGACTTCCTGCCGAGGCAAACTATTTCGTCTCTGTCTCTCCTCTAACGTCTTCCCTTCTCGCTGGACGTTTGCTCTCATTCAACCTGTCCCAAAGAAGGGTGACCGCTCGCAACCCTCCAACTATCATCCAATTGCTCTCATCTCTTGTATCTCTAAATTTGTTTAAATGATTCTTGCTTCCAAATTTCTTAAGCATTTCTCGTCTCATAATCTCCTCTCAGATCGCCAGTATGGCTTCCTTACGGGTCGCTCTACTGGTGATCTTCTTTCATATCTTACTAACTCTTGGTCATCCTCCTTTCAGGACTTCGGAGAGACCTTTTCTATTGCACTAGACATATCGAAGGCCTTCGATACAGTCTGGCACACACCTTTAATTTCTAAATTACCCTCCTTCAGTTTCTATCCCTCCATCTGTGCCTTTGTCTCTAATTACCTTTCTGGCCGTTCCATAGCTGCAGTCGTGAATGGCCATCGCTCACTTCCTTATCCTATCAACTCCGGTGTTCCTCAGGGCTGTGTCCTATCTCCCATTCTCTTTCTAATTTTCATAAATGATCTTCTCAACTGTACCTCCAATCCCATCCATTCATACACAGACGACTCTACCTTACACTACTCAATTGGTTTTCCTGAACGCCCCAGCCAGCAGTCCCTCAAAAATAAACTTCTGATCTAACTACTATTTCCAATTGGGGCAGAGAAAACCTTGTTGCTTATAATGCTTCCAAAACCCAATTTCTTCATCTTACAACCCGTCTGGAACTCCCAGAGGACTATCCCTTACACTTCAACAATACAAAAATCAATCCTTCATCTTCTCTCAATATTCTCGGTGTCTCTTTTTCTTCTGCTCTCACTTGGAAGGACCATATTACCAGTCTTGCTAAGGCAGCCTCCCAGAAGCTGGGTATGCTCAACCGCCTCAAGGGGTTCTTTACCCCTGCACAGTGCGTCCTTGTATTGCGCAGTGTTCACATGTGTGGGGAGCATCCTCTCACACCGCACTCCTAGACGAAGTAGAAAGGAAAGCCTTTCGTATCATTAACTCCCGTCCACTCACCATCTCTCTGCAATCTCTCTCTCTTCGCCGTAATGTTGCATCTCTCTCGCTATTCTATCGCTACTACAATAATCAATGTTCCTCAGAGCTTTCCCAGTGTATACCACCTCCTCTATGTAGGGGACGTAGTACCCATCTTGCAACACAATCCCACCCCTACTCTGTGCAACACTCCAACCCAAGAGTGAAACGTTATTCTCAGTCTTTCTTCTATTCAACTGCTGAGCTCTGGAATCAATCTTTCCCTCTTCCTATGACCTAAATTGCTTCAAACTCCGTGTGTCCAGGCATTTTGGCTCGAACGTCCCTTGATTTTGGCCCTGTCACTCTTTCAACTCTGGGGGAGGCAGTCGATACAGGCAGTTCTGCCTTTTGTCTCCCTCACTTACATAGAAAAAACAAAACACGTCTTAAAACAGTAGGCTGGATGGGGCCGAATGGATGCAAGCCAGAGAAAGAGAGAAAAAAAGAGAAACAAAAAACAGGTGACCCCCCTTAAGCGTTTACTGCAGGTACAGAGTTCTTACAGAGTTCAGAGGGAGGTTTGGTTCTTACAGAGTTCAGAGGGAGGTTTGGTTCTTACAGAGTTCAGAGGGAGGTTTGGTTCTTACAGAGTTCAGAGGGAGGTTTGGTTCTTACAGAGTTCAGAGGGAGGTTTGGTTCTTACAGAGTTCAGAGGGAGGTTTGGTTCTTACAGAGTTCAGAGGGAGGTTTGGTTTATCTGGACCCCTTTTCCTTCATGTTTAGTCTCATTATTATAAACTTTTGATGACGTTCGCCCCATTAGTTTGGCTAATTTAAGACCTTTTGAATCATATGGGTGTCGATATTTTCCTGGCGAGCGATAGTGAGCCTGTAATCTAGGAGGTACTGGCCTTTGGCTAGGATATTTATATACCGATAAATGTACACATTTATCTTTGGGGTATTTTGTTAAGCTTAATGGAGGTCTTGGGAGGAAACATACAAAATAATAATAACTAAATAGATAATTATACAAATAAATACAGATACCCCCTTAACCCTTCACCAACAATACAGATACCCCCTTAACCCTTCACCAACAATACAGATACCCCCTTAACCCTTCACCAACAATACAGATACCCCCTTAACCCTTCACCAACAATACAGATACCCCCTTAACCCTTCACCAACAATACAGATACCCCCTTAACATTTCACCAACAATACAGATACCCCCTTAAACCTTCACCAACAATACAGATACCCCTTCCCCTTCACCAACAATACATACCCCCTTAACCCTTCACCAACAATACAGATACCCCCTTAACCCTTCACCAACAATACAGATACCCCCTTAACCCTTCACCAACAATACAGATACCCCTTAACCTTCACCAACAATACAGATACCCCCTTAACCCTTCACCAACAATACAGATACCCCCTTAACCCTTCACCAACAATACAGATACCCCCTTAACCCTTCACCAACATACAGATACCCCCTTAACCCTTCTCCAACAATACAGATACCCCTTAACCCTTCACCAACAATACAGATACCCCCTTAACCCTTCACCAACAATACAGATACCCCCTTAACCCTTCACCAACAATACAGATACCCCCTTAACCCTTCACCAACAGGCGTCCATTTATAGTTGAACAAATAATGTAGAGATGTTTGAATGAAAGTATAAGGACGTCCTATAAAGGGGGTCACCGTTTTTTTTTGTTATCTTTCTCTCCTTTTCTCTCTTTCCCAGCTGGCTTGTATCCATTCGGCGACATTCAGCCAACTGTTTTAAGTTGTTTATCCCCATCCAGGTGTCGATTTCTTCCTGGCGAGCGATAGCGAGCCAGCATTGTATGGAGAAATCCGGCTTGGCCGGAGACATTTTTCTATCGAAAAATGTAAAAATTTAGCTTGCTGTCAAAATAAAAATATATATATGCTGGCTCGCGGATAAAATTGACACCTGGATGGGGGTAAACGTCTTAAAACAGTAGGCTGAATGGGGCCGAATGGATACGAGCCAGAGAGAGAGGGAGAGAAAGAGAAAAAAGCGAGTTGGGCTCCCTTAATTACAAGCGTTATCCTCCTTCAAAATAATGGAGTCATATTCAGTTTATTAAAGCCGACATTAGACAACTTTATATATCTTAGAAAGGACCTCTGGTAATCAAAGAGGTACAAAGCATGTCAGTAGGCTATCACCCTGTCACTTACAAAGCATGTCAGTAGGCTATCACCCTGTCACTTACAAAGCATGTCAGTAGGCTATCACCCTGTCACTTACAAAGCATGTCAGTAGGCTATCACCCTGTCACTTACAAAGCATGTCAGTAGGCTATCACCCTGTCACTTACAGACCATTCCTGAATTGATTAAAATTGTCTAATGATATAAGTCACAAAGCATAATGGTCCTGCCGGGATTCGAACTCGGGACACCACACCCAGAACATAAGCATCTAAACCATTACACCACCAACACAGTTATATCCAGACGAGATCAAACTTACCTATCTTACCTATGTATTTACACTCGAAAATATTTAAATTGTTCGACTAATATTATCCTTCAATATAATTATTTGTTTTTGCCTGAATCTTTCTCTCTGTCTTTCTCACTCACTCTCTCTCTCTCTCTCTCTCATTCTGTATATACACTACCAACACACATGCGTGTACTACCTATATATACAGTGTATTCATGTATATACACGGCTACACAATCTACGGTACACATTCGTAGTATGAGGCGTAGTTTGTATTCATCTTATCAATGTTTTTAAACTCCTAAAGTCCTGAGCCATGCACAGAATAGTAATTATTTTGTTTATGCTTTTAACGAATCAATGAGGGTAAAACTCAATAGTAATGAATGAAACACAAATACTATCGTCTACCTATGCATGTATCTACTTTGAATATATCAATATACCTATTTCACTCACAAATTATCTACATATATATATTCTACAATGTCGTAAGCATATATATCAATAAAATAAGCCATTTACACACAAACACTGTCTATCTACTTCATCTCTCGCCTTCTATGTATATCTAGAACTTTACAACATATTATTTATAACCAAAATTAACCCTTGGAGTACCAGCGATGTAGGTTATATTGTATTCTAGCTATATTTAGGCAATATAATGCAGTTTAAGAAGGATCTGTGGTAGTTAGAAGGGTTGGTTGCGATAGTGTGAAGCCTTGTTACTGTTAGAGGTCCTTCCTGAGCTGAATAAAATCGTCTGGTCATTGCCAGAGTATAATGATACGGATGTCACCGGTACTGAACGGGTTAATGGCCTTTTAATTAGCTAATCACAGCATTATGGCTATTCATTTGTGCTCCCTCCTTAGACCCTTTGGGATATATAGTCTGTCTAAGGCTCTTAAGTGGGGTTCACAGTTAGTGACTAATAATATAAATAATACTATTAATACAATCCTAACATATAAATAGACAATCTGGACCACAAATCACCAGTGAACAACAAGCATTTTTCTAGCTCTCCTTTCAGTCTGTCAAGGCAACTGTTTTATTTAGACTGTTTATATATTTCGGCTTCGTCGGGTTTCTTTCCAGCTTTCTGTTATTTTTAAACTCGTCCTCCCAGTGGTCTCATATGTGTATTCGTCTTACGTGCTTTAAGGGAGCCCACCTCCCTTTTTTTCTCTTTCTCTCTTTTGTTTGTATCCATTCGGCCTAATTCAGCCTACTTTTTTAAGACGTTTACCCCCATCCAGGTGTCAATATTTTCCTGGTGAGCGGTAGCGAGCCAGCATATACAGTATATATTGTATATATTTTGTTTACAGCAAGCTAATTTTGTAAATTTTTAGATAGAACAATTTCTCCGGCGAAGCCAGATTTCTCCATGCAATGCTGGCTCGCTATCGGTCGCCAGGAAGAAATCGACACCTGGATGGGGATAAACATCTTAAATCAGTTGGCTGAATGGGGCCAAATGGATACAAGCCAGAGAAAGAAAAAAGGAGAGAAAGAGAACAAAAGCAAGTGACCCCCCATAAGGTTTGGGCCTCTCTCGCACTGACACTCACTTTCTCTCTGTCTCTCTCTCTCTCTCACACACACACACACACACACACTCTCTCTCTCACATACACAACAATGCAAAGTAGCACACACACATAAAAACACAAACAGACACACAACATGCGGACATATACATACACACACACACAACACGCGGACACAAACACACCCAATACATAAGTTATGCATATCAATCCTATGAACTCTCACTCTTTCTCACTCTCACACACAGTCACTCTAACTCTCTCTCTCTCTATTATAAATGCAGGCTCCTAAAACACTAAAATTACGATAGGGCAGACTGGGAGGGTCTTCAAGGTTTCTTTATTGATATTCCCTGGACCTCTTTCTTTTCTAATGATGCACACTCCACCTTGAGCCACATACAAGATTTTGTAAAAATTGGAATGGAAACTTTTATTCCTCATCAAAAGTACAGTAAAAGATCTAATTCACCTAAATGGTTTGACCATAATTGTGCTAGAGTAACTGAACAAAAAGCAATAGCCTACAATGCATACACAAGATCAAAAACACATGAAGCCTTTAATTACTTTAGAAACATCAGAAATCATGCCAAAACTGTATTAAACCTAACTAAATCAAACTTTCTCCATAAGCAGGCAAATAAACTTCTAAATAATCCAAATGATAACAAAATATTTTGGTCTACTCTTAACTCATTCAAATCCAACTTCACTACTGCTTCATCCATTCCACCATTAAAATCTCCGACTGGCAATCTTGTAAGTGACCCACGAGGTAAAGCTAACCTTCTTGCAGATATTTTCTCCACCAACTCAACCTTAGATGAAATAAATCAAGATGTCCCTGTACTTAATTTTAATTCGCCTGAAATTCCCTCACTTAAGATCCACACCAGACATGTCAAAACTATTTTGCAGAATCTCTCAGTA
The DNA here is from genome assembly GCA_032716605.1 of Paralithodes platypus. Classification (NCBI taxonomy): domain Eukaryota; kingdom Metazoa; phylum Arthropoda; class Malacostraca; order Decapoda; family Lithodidae; genus Paralithodes; species Paralithodes platypus. The sequence goes on from CM064569.1 coordinate 16,528,892, forward strand.
GATAAGGCTCCTGGTCCAGATGAAATTCCTCCAATAGTACTTAAGAATTGCTCCTTGGTGCTCGCTCCTGTATTGGCAAAATTTTTCCGTCTGTGTACTCATACCTCATGCTTCCCAGTACCCTGGAAAGAAGCAAACATCCATCCAGTTCCTAAAAAAGGTGCCTCTTCAGATCCATCAAACTACAGACCAATAGCTATAACTTCCACTCTTGGCAAAGTTTTTGAAATTATATTAAATAATCACATAATTAAGCATCTGGAGAATAATAAATTAATCAGTGATAGGCAATATGGTTTTAGACGATGTCGATCAACTGCAGACATTCTTTGCCTTCTTACGCATCAAATCAACCAAGCTACAGACCAACATGGTGAAACACATACAATAGCACTGGATATATCAAAGGCATTTGATAGAGTCTGGCATCAATCCTTATTGTCGAAGATGTCACACTACGGCCTTGCATCATTAGTTCCACTAATTTCTTCTTATCTTCATAACAGAAAAATACGTGTAATGGTAGATGGCCTTTATTCTCAATTTCACTCAATAAATGCTGGTGTTCCCCAGGGATCAGTTTTGGCCCCAACTCTGTTCCTCATTCATATCAATGATCTCATATCTACCACTCATAATCCAATACATTCCTACGCAGATGACTCAACACTCCACAGTTCCTTCACATTTACCAATTCTTTCACCCAACCCGATCTTATAAATTCAAAAATAAACACTGCAATTTCTCTGAACCAGGACCTTTCTAGAATTAATGAATGGGGACAAGAGAATCTAGTTTCCTTTAATGCACAGAAAACCAAGTACATTCAATTTTCTAACCGACAGAATCTCACTGACTCCCATATATTTTTTAATGATGTAAATATTCCCACTTCCCCTAGTATTGACATTCTCGGTGTAACATTAACTGCTAACTTGAGCTGGACAATTATGTTAGAAGCATTGCTAAGAATGCCTCTAAAAAACTGGGACTCCTGTACAGAGTTCGAGAATTCTTCACTGACGAGCAGTTGGCCGTAATATATAAAAGTCATGTGCGCTCTCAGATGGATTACTGTTCACCTCTGTGGGGTGGAAGTGGAGTGGTTGCATTGAGGCAGTTGGACAAATTCAAAATAAAGCTATTAGATTAATCAATAACCCTGCAATCACACAGGACCTTCCTACATTAGCCATACGAAGAAACGTTGCATCCCTTGCATTATTCTACAGATATTTTCACAGCAATTGTTCCGAGGAACTTGCTTCAATTGTGCCGCCTCTCCACATCTTTCCCCGTAGAACTAGGGCAGCTGAGAGCGCCCATGAATTTACACTTTCTCCTCCACAATGCAGAACTTCTGCTTATCAGAATTCATTTATCCCCAGAGCTACTACTCTTTGGAATTCACTTCCCTCGAATTGCTTTCCACAAACTTACAATCAACAAATGTTTAAATCCAGTTGTTACAAATATTTTATGAATGGAGGATGCCTTTAGGCACATGGACCTTTTTGTTTTATCTGTGTTTTTCCTTCCTCCGTTCATTGTCTCTTAAAAAAAAAAAAAAAAAAAAAAAAAAGCTTCACATCCGCTTATACATACATAAGGGGAGGCTTAACCCTTCGCTGAGCCCAGACATCAAAATGTCTAATTTTTGTGTTCTTGGGTTATAATGCTTCTTTCAACATAGGAGAATAGCATAGGAAGGAACAAAAAAACATATTGCATCCATAACCACCCGGGCCGGGTGTTCGACTTCGACCCCCGAAAAAGGATTTTTATTTTTTCAGCCACCCAATTTTTTGTTTTGTGTCTGTAGTCTAAAGGGCTGCTGTAAGCAATAGAAATAATCATATGAGGGCATGAACACCCATATGACATCCCTAGGGCCCCCTTGGGGGGGCCCCAATATCATGGATTTTGGTAAAAAAAATCTCTCATAAAACCAGTGAAGCCTACCCAATACGAAAATTTTCTTAAATTGGTCATTAATCTCGATCTTCTGTGTGCGCGCTATGGCAGAAACCGGAGGCTAAGAAGGACTAACTATTTTATCTGCCCCAAAAATAGATTTGACTGATGAAAATCTATGAATTTGTGTGGTTTGCTATCATTTTTTTGCACTTACGAGTGCCACTATATTTTTATGTATTGCTCAAATGCAATGGTATAATGCCAGAAACACAATCTCTTATACAGGCTGACTTGGGGGTGTAAGGTTCAGCCTCTCCTTTTCTAACACTAACATAAAACTGTTGTACGGCATATTCTCATGGACGCCGAACTGAATAATGGTAGGCACTCACATGAATATATTTGTCATATATGAATGCGTAAAATCCTATATTATAACAATATAATGTGTAGTAATCCATGTACTCAAAGGAATTCACATATTTGTTCTAATTCATATTATACAACTATTTCATTGTTTAGATATCCATACATGAGGCCAGTGCAAATATAGAATAATTTAGCAGGGATTTGTGATATATTAGTATCAAATTTGTTATCACCTGTTTCCTTGTTCCACGTCATAAATCCTGTCCACTTGGTTCAGGTCAGCTTCTATCTTTATGTTTTCTTTAGTCTGTTCCTTTTGACCGGGCGATATATAATTATCATCTAATAGCAGCCGATTTCCCTACTCTTAGGCCTAATTGTAGAACAATATATTACTATATTTGTTATTTATATGTATATTTGTATTCACAATTGACAATATATTCCCGATACCTTCCTTGTTAACTAAGCCTAATACTATATGTATTTTAGTTTGTGTTATACCAGGTTTTTACTGAGGTTAATTGGTGTAAATAGGTAGGTTTTCCTTGACTGGAGGAGATGAATTCGTTTCAAAACATATACAGAAAGTAATAGAGAATATTTTATAACAAGACGTACATTCATATTATGTTTATTTGGCATAATAATATTGCATACGTAATACTAAAATAATGATAAAGAACAATATATATATATATACAGTATGTATATATATATATATATATATATATATATATATATATATATATATATATATATATATATATATAAGACGCACGAGCTAGGCTCCACTAGTTTACTCGTAAGACTGTTATCTCTACAATAATATTAGTGCTCCTTCAATCGAGGAATTTACACTTGCACTCGATATGATAGGTAATTATTAAGGACTGTCTTCTAATCGAAGGATTACAATTGTGCTGTATTTAGATCAAAATATATATAGTAGCACTGCCTTCAATTGAGGTATTACACTTGTGCTGATAACGTTTTATATAGGAAAATATTGTACGCGAATTTGGTGGAGTAATATGCATAGTATCGTAAATACGATAGGCTATGACTCATTTGTGATCTTGTATGTCTCTGTGACGTCACGATCGCTCCTACAGCACGACGTAAGACGAGTAGATCGTATATTATAAGATTGTAAAAAAGTTAAGTTATAAAAGGCCTAATATGCTATTAAGCAATATTGCCATGGTCTTATGTAGTATATATGAATTTATCGTATATATTATTATAATTTATCGTATAGAGCAACCTAGATGCGTTACAATAATTTGGGCTCCTGGCATTTTGCCAAGGCAGCAAGGTGTGCCTTCGAGGAACACCAGAGCCTTCACGAACACCAACCAGTTCACATCTATTTTCCGCCCTCAGTTGATCGCGCTTTTGAGCCTCTAATCACAATACACTGTCAGCAATTCAAACAGCTACACCATCACGACGCTCTCACCGACGCCATGACTGACTGACAGATAAGCATAATAATCATGTCCATTCCCATGTAATTATTTATTCTTTCTTTAACTTGACTCGTGTCTCGGGACCGAAGTCTCGTTCCCCATTGTCCACCGCCATATTGGGTAAAACGTTCTCCCTTGCCGCATTGCCACGTGGAACTATTGGTGAGTTTATTCCTGGCTAATATTAACCCTTATAACCTTACCCTATATATAAATTTATGATGCGAGACCTTTGGATATAAATTAGCTTGTTTCAGATTGAATTCAATTTAGATATGGAGTAGTTTTCATTTAGATTTATTTATTTGATTCATTATAGCTTAGTAATATTTAACTTCCATTGATAGTTTACCACATTGGTGCCCAGACCCGGGAATTAGCTACCAGTAAGGGATTTTAAGGCAATGAACAAGGGAACATATAACAGGATGCAGGAACAACTCTATGATAAACTGGCAAGGCTAGCCAAGCGGTGGTTAGAGCCGGAATGCAGGGTCGCATTGTTGCGTCTGCCTAAGTCCTGCATCCCACCCATCATCTTTCCCCAATAATTTGTCTTTTCCATTTCAGACTTCCTGTGACATAATTATGACCTGACCTAACATTTTTTTCTTGTTCAATATGATCCTATAGTAGGTATTGCTATTTTGTGTACTATTTTTTCTCCATAATGTAGAAGTCCGCCGGTCGGCGTCTCCTAACTAGACTGCTATTTTTGCCGTTGTTTTTGTAACATTTAGATACATAGCTTATAGGCTTACATGCAAAATGAATAAACAGGAAGAGACACCATCTAGTGGGGTGCTTATCAAGGCCCCTAAAAATCAAAGGGCGGGACTTCGCGGAGTATTAAATAGGCTAATTATGGACGTCAACACTTGCATCACTACTGCTGACCTAGAGGAATTGGAAGCTAGATTAGAAAACGTCCAGGCTACCCACGGTAGTATTATGGCTCTGAGAGAGGTGATTGTGGCAGACATGACAGGGGAGGAAGAGATAGTTACAGAGTGTGATAATCGCGCCCTCTATGATGAACCTGTCTTTAGAGCGAAGTACATATTACAGCGTGCTGTCGCAAGTAAGAAGGGAGACGAGAATGAGGCCCATAGAAGGGCTGACCCAAAACATACTGTACACCTCCCAAAGCTCAATCTTCCTACATTTTGGGGTAAGTTGACTGAGTGGTTAGCTTTTTGGGACGTATTTCGGTCTACAGTTCATGAATCCTCTTTGGATAATGTCCGCAAGTTTCACTATCTGAAGAGACAAATGGAGGGAGAGGCCTTACATTTGATAGAGGGTTTTGCGGTAGTGGGTGATTGTTATCATGAGGCAGTACAATTATTAAAGTCCACATATGGGGATCAAGAGCAGTTGAAGATGGCCCATGTCGTTGCCTTGTTAAGGCTCGCAGAACCACAGTATAAGGTTGAGGAGTTAACAAATTTTAGGGCAAATATGGAGTGCCATACTCGATCGCTAGACACCCTAGGGCTCATCACACAGGAAATGATAGTCATTATCTTGCATCAAAAGCTTCCTATGGCAATACTTGACAAGGTTAGATCGTTTGACCTGGGGGAGTTCAAAACTCAGTTCAGTAAGGAAATCAATAATCTACAGTTGAACAAAGGGAGAATGTATGTGTCGGGAGGGAGTGAGAATGTGGAGAAGAGGGGAACAGTAAGCATGACAGTGGGGACTAAAGACAAGAAAGAGGGTACCTATAAGCAACCTGCTCAGATTCTATGTAAGCTATGTAACAACAAACATAAATGGAGTTTCTGTGTAAAATACCCAACAAATGAGACAAAACTAGCACAGGCGAAAAGATTGAAGCTATGTGTAGGTTGTCTAAGTAAGGAACATGGTAAGCAGCGACAATGTACTGCTACATACTTAAGGCCCTGTTGCCACTGCAAAGGACGTCACTTTGATAAGTTGTGTCCTACAGCAGATAAAGTCAAAGACGTCAAAACAGAGGGTACTACAACAGTGACACTAGGTAGCACGCAAGATACCACTATATTGCCCACAATACAGATTCCCATGGAAGGTAATGACAGTAACAAAGTTTGTTGGGTACTTCTAGATCAAGGGTCTCAACGTTCCTTTATAAAGAGGTCCGTACTAGTGGGACTGAAGTACCGAATCGTAGGGGCTGAGACTCTTCGATTACAGGGCTTCACAGGGGTTACTGATAAGCAAGACTACGAGATAGCGGAAATTTCATATTTCTACCGTAAAAACCGGTACTTTATGACTTGTATCGTAGTAGACACCCTACCAGAATATGTATCTGTAGGAGTGAAGAAGGTGGAACACGCATTATGTAGCAAAGGGGTTAACTTGTCAGATCCCATGGGAAATCAGAGTGAGGTGCATATTCTACTTGGTGTGGATCATTATTATGATGTAGTATACCCTGGATTTAAAAAGATGTGTGGTGTAATTTTAATCCCCACTAAATTTGGATATTGCATGAGCGGAAAGGTGCATACTACACAGTCAAAGGTCCTGGTCGACACGGTCTCGATATATAGAGTCAATGTAACCGCGGTAGAGGAGTTGGGAAGGGAGGATTCCCAACCTAGTGACCCTAAGATGGCTGCCGAGTTCGACCTGGAACGACTGTGGAGATTGGATCACATAGGCATTAATCCTATGGAGATTGTTTATGACTCGGAAGTTGCGCTACAAAGGTTTGACGAGTTTGTGAGCTACTGTGCCTCAGACAAGCAATATAAAGTTAGTTTACCCTGGAAGAAGAGTGAGATAAGCCTGCCTACCAACTATGGTTTGGCATTAGGTCGCTTGCGCGCATTGCAGCGGAAATTGTCTAACGAACCGAGCACGCGCCAGGCGTATGACGATGTATTTAGGAGTTATGAAGATAGGGGCTTTATTGAGAGAGTCGATGTCAAGGAACCGATTAAGAAGGGTAGGGTTCACTACCTGGCCCATCATGGGGTAAGGAAAGACAGCGTCACCACACCAATACGGGTGGTGTATGACTGCTCTGCCCATCAAGGTCAACAACCTAGTCTGAATGACTGCCTGTTGACAGGTCCGTCCATGGTGTCGGACCTGTCCCAACATCTATTGCGGTTTAGGCTGGGGAAGTACGCCTATACCAGTGACATCGAGAAAGCATTCTTGATGGTCAAGCTAAAGGAGGAAGATAGAGATGTTACCCGCTTTCTTTGGTTCAGCGACATTAGCGACTCTGAAAGTCCGGTCATAATATACCGTTTTCGGGTTGTACTCTTTAGGGCCACGTGTTCACAGTTTTTGTTAAATGCCACAATCAGAAAACATCTAGCTGACACTCATGAGGACACAAGTAAACTATCTCGCGGATTATATATAGACAATTTGCAGGGTTCTAGCGATAGTCAGGATGATTTGTTATATACATACTGGCAAGCACGCGGATTGTTTGTGGATGCACATCTATTTCTCCGCGAATGGGTTACTAATAGTGAAGATCTTCAGAGTTTGATACAGGTGGACGGTACGGCATCTCTTAACCAGGAAAAGTCCAGAAATTTGGGGATGATCTGGCAACCTAAACATGACATACTAACTTATCAAACAAGGTCTTTTGCTCAGCAGACAGGAGCGCACACCAAAAGAAGTCTGTTGAGCAAAGTTGCGCAATTTTTTGATCCTTTGGGTCTAGCATTGCCCGTTACCATAAGAGCTAGGATTCTAATGCAGGAAGTTTGGAGACGTAAAATAGGATGGGATGACGGTCTACCCGAGGACCTGAATGACCAAGGGACATTGTTGTTGAAAGAGTATGCCATCCTATGTACTAAACCTATACCTCGTAAAGTGGCGGCGTACGGTGACTTTACATTACACACGTTTTGCGATGCTAGCGCCACGGCATACGGGGTAGCCATATATGTCGCTACTTCATTTGGGGCACATTTAGTTACAGCCCGGGCCAAGGTAGCCCCGGTTAAAAAGGTAACTATCCCTAAAATGGAATTGACTGCCATGCTGCTATTAGCACGTCTGGTGCAACATGTACGCGCAGCATACGAGAGCGAATTAAATATTGAAATCGTTCACGTTAGGTGCGATAGTCAGGTCGCACTCAACTGGATAAATAGCAAGAAGACTCTGCCAGTTTATGTGCGGAATAGGGTAGATGAGATTAGAGCCCTTTTGCCAGACGTTGCTTATCATTATGTAAATACAAAAGAAAACCCTAGTGATCTCATAACTAGGGGTATAACGGCTAGCCAGCTTGTGAAGTCCGAATTGTGGTGGCATGGTCCAAAGTGGCTGCTCCATGAAAGTGAACGGACGATTTGGCATGCTGTTGGTGAGGGACTTCTACCACTGGAAACAGTGGCAGTTACAGCCCAACCAAATGAGCCACCGTGTCCAATCGTAGAGTGGGCAAGATTCGGTGACTATAATAAACTATATATAATAATAAAATTTAGTCAATAAAAGTAAAGTAATGGTGTGTAATAGGGGAGAGCATAGGGTGAATCTAGATGTGAGGCTGGATGGGGAAATATTGGAACAAGTAGAGTGTTTTAAATATCTAGGAGGAACGATAAGCAGGAGTGGAGGTATGGAAGTGGAGGTAAAACAGAGAGTGTGTGAAGGAAGGAGGTTTTCGGAGCAATGGGAAGTATGTGGAAGACGAGAAATCTCGGAGTGAAAGTAAAAAGTGCACTGTATCAAGGAATTGTTGTGCCAACAGTGATGTATGGGGCTGAGACATGGGCTCTGAAGAAAAAGGAGAAAAGAGGGCTGGATGTGATGGAGATGAGCTGCTTGAGGAGTATGTGTGGAGTTACTCGTAGAGACAGATTGAGGAATGAAGAGATACGTAGGAGAGTGGGGCAGCAGGAACATTTGTCAGCCAGAGTGGACAGAAGGGTGCTGAGCTGGTATGGTCATGTTGAACGAATGGGAGAGGAAAGGCATACAAAGAAAATATGTGAGTCAGGTACAAGGGGAGATAGAAGGGCAGGAAGACCCCCATTGAGATGGAGAGACTGTGTAAGAAAGGCTTTGGATGATAGAGGAATGACTATAGATCAGGCAGGGGAAGTGGTGGTGGACAGGAGTGAATGGAGAATGCTTGTGAATAGTTGAGTGAACACGTGGTCATTTGGAGTAAGGGGTCGGGCGCAAGTTGGACTAGATAATAGTCCATCTGGCGCCTGGCCCGGGGAGACGATTAATATGAAGGGTGCGCCTGGAAGTGTGGTGGGAGGGCTTGTGGCTTTGGCTCCGCTGCATGTCTGCCTGCCGAGATCGGAACCTCTCCGGATGGTCGGGGCCCGGGGGAGTGCTGGAGCGACCTTGGTGACCCTGGTCTCTGGGTCTTCTCCTGGGTGACCTGGATGTGTGTGAGTTTGTGCTTTTTGTCTGTGTTTATTTGTTGTTTTGTGTTGTTTTTGTGTTTTCCCTGTTCTTGCTCTGTCTTGAGTCGGCTACCCCCAAAATGGGGATTGGGCCTGAGCATATAGATAGATAGATAGAATAAACTAGTCAGAGTTGTAGCTTGGGTATTGCGATATGTATCTAATCTCAAGCTTAAAGTAACGGGCCAACTCTGCAACAGGGGTCACAACATTGATGCTCGTGAATTAAAAGCAGCTGAAGTAACTTTGATCAAATGGGTTCAAGTAGAAACCTTTTCCAATGAATTAGAATCCTTGAAAAGCTCGAATAAGACATTAATGCCTAATATAATGCGCCAACTAAGGTTGCACCTAGACAATGGACGCATCAGGTGTGAGGGTCGCCTGAATTGGTCGGGTGTACCAGACGGCACAAACCGCCCTATACTTATGCCAACAAGACATCACGTTACTGATCTATTGATCATACGTGCACATAGGGAAGTAAAACACTACGGGGTATGTCATATTATATCAAATTTATGTCTCACATGGTGGATACCCAGAGTTCGACAAGTAACTTGACGCGTAGTACGAAAATGTGTAATATGCCAGAGACTAAAAGGTAAACCATATGCAACTGGACCAGCTCCACCTCTACCTGAATGCCGTGTAAAGCACGTAGAACCTTTCCAAGCGGTAGGATTAGATTACACAGGGGCATTGAAGACGAGGGAGTATGAGAAGGTTTATATATTATTGTTTATCTGTGGAACGTCTCGAGCGGTGCACCTAGAACTGTGTGATAATATGTCTAGCGAAGAATTTATGCTGGTGTCTAGACGGTTTTGTGCCCGTCGTTCATTCCCTCAACTCATTCTTAGCGACAATGCTCCCACTTATGTCCAAGCATCAAAATATCTAAAGGATATGAGTAGTGATCCTACTATCATAACTTTTTTGGGAGAGAAGAAGTGCGAATGGAGGTTCATTCCAGTTAAGGCACCTTGGTTTGGTGGAATGTGGGAACGATGTGTCGGCATAGTAAAATCAGGACTCAGAGCGGTTGTAGGACATGCTCTATTAAAGAAGAGTGAGGTGACGACAGTCCTCACAGAGATAGAGGCAGTCGTGAATGATCGCCCGCTTACATATGTGTACACCGACCTGCAAGAACCACTACCATTAACGCCAGCTCACTTGCTATAATTATGGAAAACCATTGACTACGTTTCCATCTGATTTCCAATCCATAGTAGAGTTAGAGGATCCCTTGTTGTACTCTGAGGTAGCGGTGTCTAAGCGATACCAGTATATATCAAGGATAATCGAGGATTTTAGGAAACGGTGGATTAGTGAATATCTGCTAGTATTGAGGGAAAGGAGTGTTCCTCCCTCTGGTAGACCAACGGCACCTACAGTTGGTGGGCGGGTGCCCAACCCCGAAAAGGGTTGAAATAGGGGAGCTATCCCCCCGCCAAAGGCAGCTTTCTAGGGCCTTTCCTAGCTGATGCTGAGAGGATTGGGTTCTAGTCATGTGGTGATGGGCTGGTCTATCAGAGTGAGAACTGAGCGATCTCTGCCATACCCATAGCTTACTCTGACTGTTCCTTTTACTTATATATTTTCTAGATCTCAAGTGACGGCGTCTCTTGCGTGGATTGACCTCCTAATCTACCAAGATTGGAAGCCAAAGCGTCACATCTTTCCTTTGCCCTTCAACTTTCTCTTCATAATTGCTGAGGGGCACAGGGCCCTGGGTGGGGCTTTGGTTTCCCGGGCGTTTCCGCGCCCTCCTCAGCTCCCCGCCATGGAGTGGCTTCGGTCACCCAGGCTTTATTGTGGTCGGCAGGGAGGGTTCTGTGGGGGCGCTCGGTTATAGCCTTGGCCTTGCTCAGGGCCTTGGGGCTGTTCGGCCAGGCAGCTTGGGGAAAAACAACAACAACAACAGTTGGTGAAGTTGTTTTAATTAAAGAAGATAGTCCTCGTTTATACTGGAAATTGGGCCGCGTGTTGGAGGTATACAAGGGGGCAGAATCTGTAGAGCGGGTGGCGCTATTGAAGACAGCCACTGGAACTACTGTTCGTCCTATCGCACGTTTGTACGTTTTGGAGCTCGATTCCGCATTGCAATCTGATGCTCCACCTGTTATTTCTGGGTCCGAGGATTCTCAAAGGAACGACTCACCTCTTACTGATGGTGATCATTCTCGGACCGGAGACGCGTCCCAGACGCGCTGCTGCTGGTGCCGTCTACTTGTGGCGTCAGAAGATAGCCTCTGGGCAACTTTAGGTTTAAGGTGGGATTTAGGTCTTTTTTGTGGGGGGAGTGTATCATAAATACGATAGGCTATGACTCATTTGTGATCTCGTATGTCTCTGTGATGTCACGTTCGCTCCTACAGCACGACGTAGGATGAGTAGATCGTATATTATAAGATTGTAAATAAGTTAAGTTATAAAAGGCCTAATATGCTATTAAGCAATATTGCCATGGTCTTATGTAGTATATATGAATTTATCGTATATATTAATATAATTTATCGTATAGAGCAACCTAGATGCGGTACGATAATTTGGGCTCCTGGCGTTTTGCCAAGGCAGCAAGGTGTGCCTTCGAGGAACACCAGAGCCTTCACGAACACCAACCAGTTAACATCTATTTTCCGCCCTCAGTTGATCGCGCTTTTGAGCCGCTAATCACAATACACTGTCAGCAATACAAACAGCTACACCATCACGACGCTCTCATCGACGCCATGACTGACTGGCAGATAAGCATAATAATCATGTCCATTCCCATGTAATTATTTATTCTCTCTTTAACTTGACTCGTGTCTCGGGACCGAAGTCTCGTTCCCCATTGTCCACCGCCATATTGGGTAAAACGTTCTCCCTTGCCTCATTGCCACGTGGAACTATTGGTGAGTTAATTCCTGGCTAATATTAACCCTTATAACCTTACCCTATATATAAATTTATTATGTGAGACCTTTGGATATAAATTAGCTTGTTTCAGATTGAATTCAATTTAGATATGGAGTAGTTTTCATTTAGATTGATTTATTTGATTCATTATAGCTTAGTAATATTTAACTTCCATTGATAGTTTACCACACATAGAGTTATATTAAAGGTAGCGACTAATGAGATTTTCTTTCTAGTTTCTTTCTCTAGATGGTTATTTGTAAAATAATAAATATTCACTTGTTATCAATATGATCAGAATTAATATCAGAACTTCCCTAATTATTTGGGCATCACTAGTACTTTCTTTATATTTTACTTTGCATAATATCAGAGTGTCTGATTTCACTGGAGTACTTCTTTATATATACTGTAGATGCGTCACTAGTACTCTACACTTTTGATAATTTATAAATACTTTCCCCAAATACACTTAGTATAAATAACTTGTCACAGTTGTTTCTCCTGTGTATTTATAACAGTATAATAATTTCACTATATAATTGTAGAGTATATACTTATAGTCTTCGGTAGAGGATTTGGAACGTGGTGGTGATCCTGACGTGGCTAGTTGACAACAGTTGTGCTTGAACTCTTGAAGTTGGACCTTGAATAATACCTACCATATGCCAGTACATAGGTAGAGTATAATCAAGTAAACGCAGGAGAGAGCTCACTGACTACTCTGGTCTTTATATGAGTTTTGATCCAGAACTTCCAGAGTCTTGATGTTGGGTCTTAACCCCTCCAATCCCAGAGACAACTATAGTCGTCAGTAGATAAGTAACTCCCCAGTCCCAACGACGGATAAAGTCGTCAGTAATGTACTTGCCTTGTAACTGCCTGTACAAGGCTGTACCAGTTACCACGACCGTTTAAGCACTGCTCCCGTTATGGCAACACTTCTCAGCTTATATGAGACCCATTGAAGGGTGGGAGGACCAGTGTTGCCTCTTCTCTGGAGGTGGAAAGGTGGTCTCTCCTGCCATTTTGGCCACATTGCTTGGGACTGCTAGGGACTTTTATTACTGTATCCTACGGTACAGTATGGGTTAAATATCATGTGCAAATCTGCCATTGCAGCAGCAACACGTTATCGAACTAACATAAGAACATTAGAACATAAGAAAATGGGAGTCTGCAGAAAGCCGATTGGCCTAAGCAAGGCAGATCCCTGTCCCACACAACCCCAATTACAAAGCCCAATTATAGGCTCAACACTCTAATACCCTGAGGATCATCTTACCAAAACGGTTAGAGATTAACGCAGGATTACGGGGGTCTGCAGAGCTCTGATTGGCCCAACCCGGCTGATCCCCCTCACAGTTCACACCCAACCCTTCTCGTCCATATGCTTATCCAATTTTATCTTAAAGCTCCCTACCCTTTTTAATCCCACTATAGCACTTGGTAGTCCATTCCACCCATCTACAACTCTGTTACCAAACCAATATTTGCCTATATTTTTTCTAAAACGAAATTTATCTAATTTGAAACCATTGGTACGAGTTCTTTCGCTATCACTGAGCTTTAGTACATTTGTCATGTCCCCTTTGTTAATCCCACTAACCCACTTGAACACCTCTATCATAATGATTATCCCCTCTAACTCTGCGTCTCTCTAACGAATGTAAGCCTAATTTCTTCAACCTTTCTTTATACGGAAGATTTCTAATATTATGGATCATTTTTTGTCATTCTACATTGTACTCTCTCCAATGAATCTATGTCCATTCTGTAATAAGGACACCAAAATTGAACAGCATAATCCATATGGGGTCTCACTAATGAAAAGTAAAGTTTTAAGATAACATCAGCAGTTCTGTTACTCACACTCCTAGAGATGAACCCGAGAATCCTGTTTGCCTTGTTTCGAACGCTTATACACTGTTTTCTAGGCTTCAAATCATTGCTAACAAACACACCTAGATCTTTCTCACAATTCAAGTTTTCTAGTTCCATATTAGCTAGTTTATATTTAACATTTGTATGCATCTTCCCTATTTTTAATACCTTGCATTTGTCAATGTTAAACTTCATCTGCCAATTTACTGACCATTCATGTAAGGTATCTAGATCCCTTTGGAGGCACTCTATATCTCTATCTGAATCAATTGTTCTCCCAATTTTGGTATCGTCTGCAAATTTACTTATCCTACTAGTTATACCTAAATCAAGGTCATTTATGTATATAACAAACAACAGAGGACCTAATACAGATCCCTGGGGGACACCACTTTTGACTGCTCCCCATTCTGACTTTGTACCATTTATGCTGACTCTCTGCTTCCTACCAATTAGCCATGACCTAATCCATCCCAACAACGCCCCACCTATTCCATGCGCCTCAACCTTTCTCATCAATCTCTCATGGGGGACTCTGTCGAAAGCTTTACTGAAATCTAAATATATTATATCATATGACTTGTCATTATCTACTGCTTCATATACCTCTGAGAAAAACTAAGCAAATTAGTAAGGCAAGAACGTCCCTGAGTGAATCCATGCTGAGAAGAATTTATTAAATTAAATGTATCTAAGTGATTTCTAATTTTACTAGCAATAATTGACTCTAGTAGCTTTCCTATGATTGATGTAAGACTAATGGGACGGTAATTGGATGCTATTGATTTGTCACCTTTTTTGAAGATCGGAACTACGTTTTCAAGCTTCCAAGCTTCTGGAACTATACCTGTCTCTAATGACTTGTTAAATAGAAATGTTAATGGGTAACTTAACTCATCCCTACATTCTTTTAATACTCTAGCATATACCTCATCAGGACCAGGCGATTTATGAGGTTTCAGTCTGTCAATTTCCTTAAGCACATAATTTCTACTTATAGTAACCGTACTTATCCTATTTTCTATACTATTGCTATATACCTTACGGACTTCTGGAAACTGTCCCAAATTTTCATTAGTGAAAACGGAAAGAAATTGACTATTTAATGTACTGCACATTTCTAAATCATTTTATTTATTAACGTAAGATAGTTGTTTTTTATACAACGTATCTTAACTGTTCTGACCTTTATAAGAGTCTTTCAGAACTGGGGGTGATGGATATATTGTGGCCTTCTCCGAGATATTTCTATTTCGGAAGGACTCCCTGCTGAGTGCCGTTATGGGTAGACGGTATCTCACAGAGCCCTAGTTTGGTCTATCCCTGATAAAGCGCTTACCATGGCAGCATTCTTTATCCACAATAGCGCCTCAGTTAGGGTAGGGAAGGCTATTAGCTACAACCAGTGAAGTGTCTAATAAAGCTTCCTTGTTGATACCCACAACAACATAAACACTCTCTTGAAGTAGACTTCTAAGTACCAGTGCACCTAGTGTATCAATGCTATCAAGAGCAAGCAGGGATGGCCCAATCTTATTGTTAACTTAACGTCCAGTGATAGATAAGCTAACCATCCAAATGACTGATGATTTACAACTTTCCTGCAGTGCTCATACCTTTGGCTGAGATGTCCTGGGTGATATCATTCCGGTCAATAAGGGCACTGGTGTGAGGAGGACTTCTTGTGGGGTTGGTAGTAGTCCTTCTGGGTTTCTTCACTATGGCGGTGGTGTGGTTTAGAGATAGATGGAGGCTTGGACTTTTCTTGCTTATGGTGCCTTTTCCTGTGTCTTCTCTTCTTTTGACTTTTATTATTTCTTGTCACTTCCGTATTGTCCAGGTGTTTGGATAAATCTATCCTGGGTGATGTAGATGGTGTTGCTGAGATTGCAGTGGCTCTAGCATACCTGGTGGGGCTGTGTGTTGTTCCTTTGTGGCTTGGAGGTGTGGTATGTAGAGGAGAAGAGATGCTTGGTGTTGAAACACATTGGGGCATTTGTTTTTCTGTTATTTTAGTTAGTATTTATTTCATGAATATATATATTTATATATATATATATATTATGATCTGAGCTCGGCTTGATATGCTGTACAGTTATCGAGCATCCTATCTTTCTTTTCACATTTGATCATTCAGTTTGTATTATACTGTAGATTCAGACAATAAATCCCCAGGTCACCAATACCTCCACACCACTTACACTGATTATACCTTCAACTCTATGACATCCACCAAGGATACATTTTCTGAGCTGGATATATAGAACAGCAGGTAAATACATAAATAGATATAAATAAACTGACAAAGAGCTGTATCAAGCGATACACATAACACACAGTATATGTATAAATGAATGGATAGATAGGATACACAGATAGATAAATAAACTGATAGACAGACACACAGAGATATATATATATAGATAGATAGATAGATAGATAGATAGATAGATATAGAGAGAGAGAGAGAGAGAGAGAGAGAGAGAGAGAGAGAGAGAGAGAGAGAGAGAGAGAGAGAGAGAGAGAGAGAGAGAGAGATAGATAGATAGATAGATAGATAGATAGATAGATAGATAATGTAAGGTTAATTGGTAGGAAGACAGATGACGTAAATCTAGCTAAATCGATAAATACATTTATGTAGAGAGTCATGTAACTGGGGAATAAATAGATAGGTAGATAGTTATACAAATATAGAATGAGATAGGTCAATCGCTAAACCTGTTTCCTCTTAACTGAAGGCAACGGAAAATGTGTTTCGTTCGCGACCATTGATCTCACCAGCTGTTACCATTCTCAGACTGTTTGCTTGCTTGCTCTCTCTCTCTCTCTCTTATGCTCTTTCCTATCTGCCACGCTGTCTCTCAACTCCCTCTCCTTCCATCATTCTATCTATTCATTTATTCTTCTCTTTCTTACCTTCCTCATTTCGTATGTCCCCGTGTTCCTTTATTATTCCGCTCCCTTTCTAGTTTATTTCCTCCCTCCTATTTCTCCATTCCTTCTTTACCTCTATGTTTAAATGATCTTCCTCTCTTCCTATTTTGTTCCTCACGCCATTCTTCCTTCTTTCCTTCCTACCGCCCCTCTTCCTACCTTCCTAATTAAGAGCCTCCAGTCCTCTTATACAAACTTTCTACCTGTAATAACTTTCCTTCCTTCTTGGCGTACTTCGCGTCCATAATTTTCCCCTTCTACACCCTTCTATCATGTCTCTCCTCCTCTTTCTCTTTTCTTTTTCTTTTCCTTCAGTTTTCCATCCATGCCCACAAAAACTCTTATTCTTCCAGCTTCTTTGTATTCCTTTGTATTGTATGCCAGTGGGATTTGAACCAAGGCTTTTCATAGAGATCAAGACGTTACCACTACTCCAACATGACGCTGGTGTTCCCCAGGGATCAGTTTTGGCCCCAACTCTGTTCCTCATTCATATCAATGATCTCATATCTACCATTCATAATCCAATACATTCCTACGCAGATGACTCAACACTCCACAGTTCCTTCACATTTACCAATTCTTTCACCCAACCCGATCTTGTAAATTCAAAAATAAGCACTGCAATTTCTCTGAACCAGGACCTTTCTAGAATTGAAGAATGGGGACAAAAGAATCTAGTTTCCTTTAATGCACAGAAAACCAAGTACATTCAATTTTCTAACCGACAGAATCTCACTGACTCCCATATATTTTGTAATGATGTAAATATTCCCACTTCCCCTAGTATTGACATTCTCGGTGAAACATTAACTACTAACTTGAGCTGGACACATTATGTTAGAAGCATTGTTAAGAATGCCTCTAAAAAACTGGGACTCCTGTACAGAGTTCGAGAATTCTTCACTGACGAGCAGTTGGCCGTAATATATAAAAGTTATGTGCGTTCTCAGATGGATTACTCTTCACCTCTGTGGAGTGGAAGTGGAGTGGTTGCATTGAGGCAGTTGGACAAAATTCAAAATAAAGCTATTAGATTAATCAATAACCCTGCAATCACACAGGACCTTCCTACATTATCCATATGAAGAAACGTTGCATCCCTTGCATTATTCTACAGATATTTTCACAGCAATTGTTCCGAGGAACTTGCTTCAATTGTGCCGCCTCTCCACATCTTTCCCCGTAGAACTAGGGCAGCTGAGAGCGCCCATGAATTTACACTTTCTCCTCCACAATGCAGAACTTCTGCTTATCAAAATTAATTTATCCCTAGAACTACTACTCTTTGGAATTCACTTCCCTCGAATTGCTTTCCACAAATTTACAATCTACAAATGTTTAAATCCAGTTGTTACAAACATTTTATGAATGGAGGATGCCTTTAGGCACATGGACCTTTTTGTTTTATCTGTGTTTTTCCTTCCTCCGTTCATTGTCTCTTTAAAAAACAAAAAAAAAAAAACAAAAAAAAAACATGATATCTGTCGCTTGGTCTTCCAGTACACCTATGTACTACTTATTCTATTTTTCATCTATTCATATTTGTTTTCAGCAACCCACTAATTAATTTACAAATAAACCAAACTAATGAAATCAATGACAGTAATGAATATATGTGGTACTCCAAAGACTCGAACCTAGTTTACTCACTGTTCCAACATGGCTGATACATTATATGCTGCTGCTTGCTTTCCTTTGTACTCAGGCATATCAGTTCGATCAGTGGTAGTTATAAATAATATTATTTGTCCTCACTGTCTAGGCTGGGAATATTTGTCATCCCAACGATAAGAATTTATCCTATGCTCCTCATCTGATAGACTCCCTCCATGCACACAATACCACCCTGATAGTTTTTGTATTGATTTACAGGGAGGTATTTATTTTGTCTGGACCCTTTTTCTTTTATGTTTAGCCCTATTAATATTGATATTTTAAGACGTTCACCACATTTGTTTGGCGATGTTAAGACATTCCAACCTGTTTAGGTGTTCATTATTTCCTGACGAGCGAAAGCGAGCCTATAACTAATGAGGAATCGGCCTGGAAATGTTTGCTACCGAAAAATGTACAATTTTATCTTGAAGGGGGGTCTTGATAGAAGTCTATGGAGCAAACGAAAACAAATATATGTACCGTTAATTATATAAGCTAACCAAATAAAATATATTCCGTCTCTTTAACTATATTTAACATTGCATTTAGTAAGTGAGTTAGCTAGTTAGTTAGGTTGGTTACCATTATTTTTGTCACATGTATACGATATTCCCCATCTAGGTCGAGCAAAATAGACTTCCAAGATCCAATTAACTCATATCTAAACAGGTGCTTATCTCTTCCCCCCCCCCACTTTTACATAAACAAACTCCCCCCCTATATTTCACATGAAAAGACAATTTGTTCTTAGCCCCCCTCCCCCCTTTTCTCTTTCTCTATCATTCTCTTTCTCTCTCTCTCTCTCTCATAAGTCTTCCAATATACAACCATTTAAAGTCTAACCATTAATTGTATCTATATTATTATCCCCAATACACTTCATTAGACACATCACATAAATATCCTCACCCAGCGGCAGAGGCAATAAGTGCTAATGTAATATAATTATATTTATTGAATAGCCGATAATTAATGTTACGTTTAAATCATATCTGTTTACACTCTTGAATATATGCAGTTAATAGATTAGTTTGCTATGAAGTTGATACTAGTATAGATAGATAGATAGATAGATAGATAGACAGATATATATATATATATATATATATATATATATATATATATATATATTAATATTTGTATTCATTTAATCGTTCATTCATTATTTTATGTATATATTTATTTATTTATCAGTATATTCATTACAAAAATAATGCATTATTTTACTAACATTCATTACCGTATATACCGGTAATACATATTTGAGTATGTAATTGAACATGCTGATAGATACTCTTTTTATATCTTATAAAAACACTATTTACAACTAATATGTTTGTGGTACTGTGTTTTACATTATATCATTTTCACATTACACGCCTACAGTTTGCAACATACGAACTGTTGAAATAACTTTGAAAAGTTGACAGAATGAATTACAAACACCATATGAGGAGAAGCACTTTATTGACAACGTTTCGCAGATAGCTTCTTCAGGTCACTTAAGCGGGTATCACACGGGCACTAATCTGGCCAACCAACTGTAATCTGGACAATCTGTTGCCGAGATTGTGTTGCTCCGACGTCAATCTGAGCAACCAACTGTCGTCGGTCGTGATCGAAAACCGTTGGCCAAGTCGCCAACCTGTAGTCAAATAAATCAGTTAGTATTGCTATTTACCGATATATTATGCTATGCTAAGCAATTCAGCCTTCACTTTAACTAAATAATGCCTAGTCTGTCGAAGTACACAGCGTAAATAAATATATCTAGCACGAGTGTTCGGGAAAAGATTATTAAACTGGTCACGTCACGAAAGACGGCAAACATTGCCAGAAATGTTGGGTATATTGTATTGGGTATAAATGCTTTATTTTTTAATTGTGACCTTCGACACATGTTATAGTGATATATAGTGATAATATATCTGCAGCAGATGTCGTTAATTGACTTACGATACAGTATTTTCATACATAATGCACTGCTTGTCATTAGGCCTACTACATGCAGCCTCTCTAGGCTTCACTCGCTGCATTTCTTTTACACAATACCAGCAGATTCATTTAAATTTATCATAATTATGACAGTTTTATTAGTGCATTCATGCTTATACATACATTCGTTTGACTTAAATAGTGTAGGCCTACGTTTTAATAGTAATTTTATACTGTACGTTACAGGATAGATTAGGCCTACCATAAACAGGGATAGGTTTCTCTAGGTTAGTTTGTTTTTTAATGTAAGAAATTAAGAAACTAAACCGCACATAGATATTATATTATTATAGCAATGGGTACAAATTATTCTAGATAAGATGAATATGCATATTGTTATTCTATTAAAATGTGCAATTAGTAGCCTAGTCTACCAAGCATTTCATCGCCGAATGCACTGTAACCATCGTCTTCTATAGTTCATATATGCATTTGTTATGTAGACAGAACCGAGTAATTGTTAGGCTATGTCTTATATATATATATATATATATATATATATATATATATATATATATATATATATATATATATATATATATATATTTACAATATACCGTATATTACATAATAATTCTAAGGCATTGATATATTTATTATAAGCTGGCATTCCCTATGTAAGGAGTGACTAATTCGCATTATTATTATTCCCTGCCTTTAAGTTATCAGCATTTGTGTTTTCATATAGTCTCTCTGGTAAACCTATTAACCATAATACGCTCTTGATCGACCAGTAGTAAAATTATTATTGTAGAATAATATAGTTAGGCATAATAATATAGTTGCGCGCTCAGTTAAACTCCATGAGTAGGCTATGCGAGCCTCTCGCAACAAAAGAAAGCATGGCTACGTTGCCGAGAACTCTGTTTTGTAATGTCATAGTTATCAATGTATTGGTAAATAGTGTTAGGTGGTCATTCTAATAAACTAGTTTACTCATCCACGGCCTTGACTATTGAATTATGCACACACCTTATAAAATGCAGTACATATGGAACTCTGAATACTAATTACCTCCCGTATTTAGCATTTAAATTTTACATTTCCTTCTATATTTCCATTTATTAAATATGATTACCGGTATATATCGTTATTACAATTACATACAAAAATATTGCGTGTTTTAAGAAGGTTTGAAGCTAGGAGAATGCTGTGTCGTTTGCAGTTGGTTGGTGGTACTATGATGCCGTGTGCTAATTATTACCAACGTCGATCGCCCCGATGCACGTTTGTTGGTTAATTGGTTGGTCGGATTAGTGCTTGTGTGATACCCGCTTAACAGACATACGAATTGTTATCGTTTATGAACTCTGTGTAATCAGAGTTTGGTATCCCCCCCCCCCCCCCCGTATAATGGGTACCACCGGAAACAAAAAATCTGTCGTTGTTGTCGTCGTCCGTCTGTTCTGAAACTCCTAGACCGTTGGACGAATTTTCACCAAATTTCACACGCACATTTGTTGGGTGAATGCGCATGTCAGTCAAAAAAGTTGTTTTGATTTTGTCCCCGTAGAAGCGCACACACAGAACGCCATCGTTCTGGGGGTGAAAACAACTAGCTCTGCATTTGCTAGGTTAAGTTAGTTTAGTTGACATTAGAAGTGATGGTAGTAATAATGGTGATTATGGTACTATAGGTAGCCCCAACGAACTTGACAATTTTCTTGATCCCTTAACTTCTCATAACTCAAAAGGGCCTAGAGCAAACTGGCTGTAAATATCCACACCTATTTCCTGGTGGGCTCTTCCCAAATGATAGAAATGTCAGCTCGATTGCTTTCATTAATTTTGAGTTATGAGAAGTTAAGGGGTCAAGACAATTTTCAAGTTCGCTGGTGCTACCTATAATAGTGATGATGTGGGTGAATGTGATAGTATTTGTCATGGTGGGATGATCTGTAGTGGTGACAATAGTGTGTCTTAGTGTAGTAGTGATAGTTGTGGTGATTATGGTAGCAGTTATGATATTGCCAGTAGTGATGATGATGGTTATTATGGTACTGAGGGCAGTCGTGATTGTGGAAGTAGTTGTGATAGTGGCGGTGATAGTAGCAGTGATGATGGTAGTAGATGATGAGGATAGTAGTAGTGATATGGTGAAATTATTGGTGATGGTTACCGGAGATGACGCCCCCAAAACAACTCGCCTCTCATTTGTATGAGGAAGTTGCCCCGGTTTGGATAGGTTAGGTTAGGTTAGGTTAAGTTAGGTTAAGTTAGGTTAGGTTATTTTATTTGACAGTAGAAGTTATGGTAGTAGTAGTAGGGATGATGGTGATAGTAGTAATGATGGTGATAATATTAGTGATGATGGTGATAGTTGTAGTAATAATGATAATAGTTGTTATGATGGTGACAGTAGTAGTTATGATGCTACCACTAGTAATGATGATTGTAAGTTGATGGTGATAATAGTAGTGCTGATGGTGATAGTTGTAGTAAACATCATGATGGTAGTGACAATAGTGACAGTACAAAGGAGTACAAAGGAAATCAAGCAACAACAGATCTAGTGACCCTTCTAGGCTGTTTGTCCTCCAAAACACTGAGGATCAAGTGTCCAAACAGTGGTTTAGAGTGGGTAAGGGAACATTGGAAAGGGAACTACTGCCCGGGAAATAATGTCCGTGGCAGGATTAGGAAGTTAGTAGGGGACATATGGGTTAGTAACTGAGGGGAGGATAAAATAAAGTTATTCATTTACAAACGCAGTCAGTCGCGGGTTTGATGCGAGATATTTGTCTAGGCGGAGTTTAAATGAATCAACGGTGCTGCTGCAGTCTATAACGTCTCGGGGAAGCCCATTCCACAAGTTGACAACTCGATTGAAGAAGAAATTCTTAGATTCGTGCGAGTTAAAAGATTTACCAATAATTTTGCAACCGTTTCCCCGCGTGTAATTAGATTGGTCGATAGTGAAGTACTTACTACAGTTCATATTGTCGATGCCTTTGATGATTTTGAACACTTGAATTAAGTCACCTCTTAATCTGCGCTGGGTTAAAGGAAATAGATTTAATTCTCTAAGACGCTCTTCGTATGGTTTGTTCTTTAGGCTAGGTATCATTTTGGTAACTCTACGTTGAACTCGTTCTAGCATGTTTATGTCTTTTTGGTAATAAGGGCACCAGCATTGAACGCAGTATTCCAGAAGAGGGCGGACTAAGGAATTGTAAAGGGTTAGGATAACGTCTTTGGATTTATGCTCAAATAACCTGCCTATAAAGCCTATTATTTTGTTTGCCTTCTTAACAACTTCTGAACATTGTTGACTCGGTTTTAGGTTACTCGATATTGTTGCTCCCAGATCGGTTTCTCTGTTTACATTCTTAAGCTGAGTGCCATTCATCGAATAGTTTGCTTTCTCATTTAGGTATCCGATATGTAGTACTTTACATTTATCCGCATTGAAACTCATTTGCCAAATTTGGACCCAATGTGACAATTTATCTAGATTGTGTTGCATATCGTCAACTTCTTCTTTTGAGAGTACGCTATTTGCAATTTTTGTATCGTCAGCCAATTTTGAGATTGTACAGGTGAGACCCTCATCTACTGTATGTCGTTGATGTAAATTAGAAAGAGAATTGGTCCTAGTACCGATCCCTGGGGTACCCCGCTACTTACATTGGTCCATTTAGATGCCATACCGTTTATGACTACTCTTTGCTTTCTGTCGCTGAGCCAATTTTCTATCCATTTCAACACACCGTCTTGTATTCCATGCGCTTTTAGTTTTAGCAGTAAACGTTTGTGGGGAACTTTGTCAAAGGCCTTTTGAAAATCAAGGCATATAATATCTACAGCTTTACTCTCATCGTAGAGGTTGAGGATATCGTGGAAGAAGTCTAAGAGGTTTGTTAAACAGGAAAGTTTTTTACGAAAGCCGTGTTGAGTATCTTTAAGTATGTTATTTTCCTCTAAGTGATTTACGAGTCTGTCTCTTATGACCGTTTCTAGCATTTTACATACAACTTAGGTTAAGCTAATTGGACGATAGTTACTGGGTAGGGATTTGCTGCCTTTTTTGAATATCGGTGTTATGTTGGCTATCTTCCACTGATCAGGCATAGTTCCAGACTGCAAGGATTTATTGAATAGTAATGTCAGTGGTTTGGAGAGCTCATCCTTAGCTTCCTTTAGAACTCTAGGCGAGATTGTATCAGGTCCAGGCGTTTTATTTACCTTGAGTTTATCTAAACAATTCAATACTTCTCTCTCTGTAACGGTGATATTGCTTAGAACATCTGAACTACAGTACTACAGTAACTACAGTAGTGGTTATGATGGTGACAGTAGTAGTGCTGATGGTTGAAAGTAGTTTTGATGATTGTAATAGTAGCAGTGATGATGATAGTAGTAGTGATGATGGTGCAGTTGTAGTGAAGATGGCAGTAGTAGTGATGATGGTGATAGTATGATTGATGATGGTAATACTTGTGATGATGGTAACCCATCGCAGAGTTGGGTATACCGTTTTGATTTTGGACAAAACGGCACGTCTACTTTATTTATTATTATTTTTTTTTTTTATGAAAGTCGAATAATGATTGAAAAATGATGGCGTTTAAATTTCACGCAACCTGACCACATGTCTCTCTCTCTCTCTCTCTCTCTCTCTCTCTCTCTCTCTCTCTCTCTCTCTCTCTCTCTCTCTCTCTTTCACCGCATTGCAGACCTTCCTTGGTTGAGCACACTCGTTGGTATCTTTCTTTAGGCTGGTTGTAAGTTGTGTTCCTTGGTTTTAATTGTTGGTATTATTGTTTTGCCTGTTGCAACAGGCAAAGCAATAATATCAACAAGGAACACAGGGTGTGTGTGTGTCTGCGTGTGTCAAATTCCCCATCAGTTTGCAAGCCCTTTCACTTCTTTATCATATTTTTTTTTTTCTCCTGCCGTCCTTCAATTTTCCCTCTTTCATCGTACTATCCCATCTCTCTCTCTCTCTCATTCTCTTCCCTCAGAAAACTATGAAGAACGAATAAAATTCATAGATCTACGAAGTAGAGCCAAAAAGTTAATTGATCTTACTCTCAGACTAATGCTAAAACATCTTGGTTTACCCACGCCTGTTCTACTGCTTTCCGCAATAAGGAGGAAGCATTCAAACGGTAGCGACGCCTTAAAACTCAAGACTCTCATTCTTCCTATGTTTCTGCCCGGAATCAAGCCAAATCTGTTCTTCAACTTGCCAAACACTCTTTCATCAACAATAAATGCACTGAACTATCCAACTATAGCTCTTCCCAAGCTTTCTGGCATCTAGCCAAAAACCTCTCCAACAATTTCTCTTTCTCGTCTGCCCCTCCCCTTTCCCATTCTGATGGCACAGCCATCACTTCTTCCTCTGACAAAGCTAAACTCTTCGCTCAAACTTTTGCTAGAAACTCCACCTTGGATGATTCTGGTGCTATTCCTCCCTCTCCACCCTCCTCTCTCTTACTTATGCCTAATATCCTAATCTCTTCTAAAGATGTACTTTCTACCCTCTCTGGGCTTAATTCTAATAAGGCGTACAGCCCGGACGGTGTTCCTCCTGTTGTTCTCAAAAACTGTGTTTCCGTGCTGACTCCCTGCCTAGGCAAACTCTTTCGTCTCTGTCTATCCTCTAACGTCTTCCCTTCATGATGGAAGTTTGCTCACATTCAACCTGTCCCAAAGAAGGGTGACCGCTCTCAACCCTCCAACTATCGTCCAATTGCTCTCATCTCATGTCTTTCTAAAGTTTTTGAAACTATTCTTGCTTCCAAATTTGTTAAGCATTTCTCTTCTCATAATCTGCTCTCAGATCGCCAGTATGACTTCCTTAAGGGTCGCTCTACTGGTGATCTTCTTTCATATCTTACTAACTCTTGGTCATCCTCCTTTCGGGACTTCGGTGAGACTTTTTCTATTGCACTAGACATATCGAAAGCCTTCGATAGAGTCTGGCACAAATCTTTAATTTCTAAACTACCCTCCTTCGGTTTCTATCCCTCCATCTGTGCCTTTGTCTCTAATTTCCTTTCCGGCCGTTCCATAGCCGTGGTTGTGGACGGCCATTGTTCACTTCCTCACCCTATAAACTCCGGTGTTCCTCAGGGCTCTGTCCTATCTCCTATTCTCTTTCTAATTTTTATAAATGATCTCCTCAACTGTACCTCAATTCCCATCCATTCATACACAGACGACTCAACCTTACACTACTCCATTAGTTTTTCAGAACGCCCCAGCCAGCAATCCCTCAACGACAAATGTAATGAAGGCATAGAACTCTTAAATTCTGATCTAAATACTATCTCCAATTGGGGCAGAGAAAACCTTGTTACCTTTAATGCTTCCAAAACCCAATTTCTCCATTTATCTACCCGTAAGGAACTCTCAGCGGACTATCCCTTATTCTTCAGCAATACAAAAATCAACCCTTCATCTTCTCTCAATATTCTTGGTGTCTCTTTTTCTTCTGCTCTCATTTGGAAGGACCATATTACCAGTCTTGCTAAGGCAGCCTCCCAGAAGCTAGGTGTGCTCAACCACCTTAGGGGGTTCTTTTCCCCTGCACAACTTCTTGCTCTGTACAGGGGCATAGTGCATCCTTGTATTGAGTATTGTTCACATGTGTGGGGAGGTTCCTCTCACACCGCTCCGCTAGACAAAGTTGAAAGGAAGGCCTTTCGTATCATTAACTCCCGTCCACTCACCAGCTCTCTGCAATCTCTCTTTCTCCGCCGCAATGTCGCATCTCTCTCGCTATTCTATCGCTACTATAATAATCAGTGTTCCTCAGAGCTCTCCCAGTGTATACCACCTCCTTTGCGTAGGGCACGTGGTACCCTTCTTGCAACTCAATCCCACCCCTACTCTGTGCAACTCTTCAACCCGAGAGTGAAACGTTACTCTCAGTCTTTCTTCTACTCAACAGCCGAGCTCTGGAACACTCTCCCAGAATCAGTCTCTCCCTCTTCCTATGACTTAAATTGCTTCAAACTCCGTGTGTCCAGGCATTTTGGCTCGAACGTCCCTTGATGTTGGCCCTGTCACTCTTTCAACTATGGGGGAGGCACTCGCTATAGGCTTCTGCCTTTTGCCTCCCTCAATCACATAGAAAAAAAAACAAAAAAACAAAAAAAGCAATATCAACATTACAGAGAGAGAAGTACTGAAATGTTTGGAAAAACTTAAAGTCAAACAAATCACCTGAACCCAACACAATATCACCTATAGTTCTAAAAGAAGCTAAATGTGAGCTCTCCAAACCACTGACATTGCTGTTTAATAAATACTTGCAGTCCTGGACTATGCCTAATGAGTGGAAACCCTCTAATGAAACACCGATATTAAAAAAAGGCATCAAATCTATACCTACTAACTATAGTTCAATTAGCGTAACCTCAGTTGTCTGTAAAATGCTAGAAACACTCATAAGAGACAGACTCGTAAAAACACACTCAAAGGTACTCAGTATGGCTTCTGTAACAAACGTTCCTGCTTGACGAACTTCTTAGACTTCTTTCACGATATTCTCAAAACCTATATGACGAGAGTAAAGCTGTAGATATTATATACCTTGATTTTCAAAAGGCCTTTGACAAAGTAGCCAACAAACATTAACTGATGAAATTATAAGTGCATGGAATACAAGGGGGAGTGTTGAGATGGATGGAAAATTGGCTCAGTGAAAGGAAGCAAAGGGTAGTCATAAACGGTAAAGCATCGTTATGGGAAAATGACACTAGCGGAGTACCCCAGGGATCAGTTCTCTTCCTAGTTTATATAAATGACATAGATGAGGGCTTCACCTGTATAATCTCAAGGTTTGCAGATGATACAAAAATTGCAAATACTGTACTCTCAAATGAACATGTGGAAGATATGCAAAATAACATAGATATGTTGGGCTCAAATTTGGCAAATGAGTTTTAATGCGGATAAATGTAATGTACTCCATATCGGGACCCGAAATGAGAAAGTAACTATTCAATG
This sequence comes from Paralithodes platypus, assembly GCA_032716605.1. Classification (NCBI taxonomy): domain Eukaryota; kingdom Metazoa; phylum Arthropoda; class Malacostraca; order Decapoda; family Lithodidae; genus Paralithodes; species Paralithodes platypus. The sequence continues at coordinate 16,557,394 of CM064569.1, forward strand.
AATGGCACTCATCTTAAGAGTGTAGACAGAAAAACTTATTTGGGAGTAACAATATCGAGTAACCTAAAACCCAGTCAACAATGTTCAGAAGATGTTAACCTTTAAAATGCGAAGTTGCCCTAGGAGGTAGGGTAGTAATTTGTGAATTTCTAGCTTTAGATTTTGACAGAATTCTTGATATTTACAATATAAAGCATTATTTGTTTTGTTCAATGTGCTTATATTTTACATATATGAGGAATATGTGAAACTTGAAGAGCGATAAAATAAGTGGGGAAATTATTTGTGTGGGAAAACTTGTATATATTTGCCACCCAGTCGTATCCTCAGGTGGGAGACAAGGAGAGATACATCTTTCCACTACACGGTCTCTCTCTCTCTACTGAGCCAAGCGGGTGATATGTCAGTGTTATATAACAACTCTTATGCAACCCAATTGTGCTTCTAAACCGCGGGAAAGAAATTCACGCAAAAAATAATTGATAAATGATGAAAATAAGAGGAACAATAAGTGATAATTGAGGATGGGGGGGAGGGGGTAAAAGGTGGGGAATGAGGGGAAGGGGGGAGGGCGAGAAACATATGGATGAGTGGTAGTAATTACTAGAGGGGAATTATCTCACCTAATGACACATTCCTTCGTTTTGAGAGCCCCAGGGGAGTTTCGGAAGGGTTTTCTTATGGTCTTGCTTCCGTGAGGCCTATCTCGTTTGCTATGGTGACCCTTCCACGAGGCCTATCGCGGTTCTTGGGTTAAGAAGGAAAAATAAAATAAATGGCTTTATAGGCAGGTCATTCGAGCATAAATCCAAAGATGTAATCCTCATATTTGTAATTCCCTAGTCCATCCTCTTCTGGAATATTGCGTTCAATCCTGGTGCCCCTACTACCAAAAAGATATCGATAAACTTGAACGAATTCAACGTAAAGTTACCAGAATGATACCTAATCTAAGAAACAAACCACGAGAAGCCTCTTAGAGAATTAAGTTTATTTCCTTTAACCCAGTGCAGATTAAGAGGTCACCAAATTCAAGTCTTGAAAATCACCAAAGGCATTGACAATATGAACTGTAATAAGTACTTTACGATCGACCAATCAAACTATACATGGGGAAATGGTTTAAAATTATTGGTAAATAATTTAACTTGCTCAAGTACAAGAATGTCTTCTATAATCGAGTTGTGAACTTGTGGAATGGGCTTCCTCGAGATGTTATAGACTGCAACATTGTTGATTCCTTTAACCCTTTGGCTGCGGCCTTGTTTGGGCTATTCTGCCGAAAACTAGGCGAAAATAGCTTCAAAATGACACCAGAACGGACCATATACCTGGTCTGGTTCACCCGCAGTGATCCCAGTGAAACGCGGGAACCCCGCTATTATGTAACACTCGCTCGCTTGGTTGCACTTATCAGAGAGAGAGAGAGAGAGAGAGACACACGCGAGACACAGCCTATCTCAGTGAGCTGCTCGGTGCTCTGAGGGTCGGAGGTGGGCCCCTCACGCTCCCGCCCACTGTCACTCGATTTTTAAGTTTTTTACAGGCTTTTAAAGCCTGGAAATTGCTGTAACTTGCCAAAACATTCCAGAACGTCACCCGCAGCGAAAGGGTTAAACATCACCAAGGCAAGCACCTCGCCTTAAACCCGCGACTGATTGTATTTGTAAATGAATTACCTTTTTCTCAGATACATCATATTATGTTATTAACCCAAATTGTGTCCTACTAACATCTCCTAACCCTGCCAAGGATATTGGTCTGAAGGCAGTGCTTCCCTTTCCAATTGTCCCTTACACACTCTGAACCACAGTTGGACACTTTGAACAGCAGTGATTTAGAGGACAAGTAACCTCGAGAGGTCGCTAGGACTGTTGTTGCTTGACTTCCTTTGTACTCCTTTTTACTCTATCTATTTGTCTATCTGTTTATCTCTCTCTTTCTCTTACATCCTCACACACACGAACACACACATATGCACAGCAAATCAGTGTAAGGGTAGGAAGACAGAACACAGTAAAATATATGACGATAAAATACAGAATTAATATAAATAACATATTCCAATAATGTATATAGTAAATAGAAAGATATACTATTAAACAAATATTAGGGTACAATTTAAATATTAAAAAAGCAAACAAAGTAAAGAGCAATGCTTATACAAAATGTCGAGTTTTGTGTGAGGTAAATTGTGTGCACAATGACAAATGGTGATCATTTAGAGGACTATTGTTGTTTAATATATACGTCCATTAATACATACAACAAAAAAGCTGGCGCCATAGCATACTATCCAGATTACACACCCTTCATAAGCTGGGGGTATATACAGTAAATGTGGCATTTCATATATTTTTAGGTATTAAATTTATAACAGGACTAATCTCTCTCTCGCTCTCTCTCTCTTTCTCTCTCTCTCTCTCTCTCTCTCTCTCTCTCTCTCTCTCTCTCTCTCTCTCTCTCTCTCTCTCTCTCTCTCTCTCTCTCTCTCTCTCTCTCTCTCTCTCTCTCTCTCTCTCTCTCTCTCTCTCTCTGTGACACTAACCATTCCTTGTAACTGTTTGTAACTCTCTCTCTCTCTGCCTCTTTCACTAATCATCATTTCACACTTTCTCCCGTCATCCTGCATTTGCCAGTCATATTTTTCTCTCCCTCAGTCACTCTCTTTCTCCCACACTCACTCTTTCCATTCCCTCTCTTTCACACACACACACAACCTGTTCGGAGTTTTTCCTTTCGTCCTGACTATATAACAAAATACCGATGAAAGAGAGACAACAGAATTTAAGTAGAAAAACAGACCAATTAAGAAGAATTACGAGCCAAAAGGAATCAGAGGAGAAAGAGAGATAAATAGTAGACATAACAATAATAACAAATCAGAGCGAGACAGAAAAGTGAATAAGAGAGAAAAATATACAGGAGCTAAATAGTAGAATGGTGGGAGAGGCAGCAAGACGATAACAGATACATAAGAAGGAAGAAACAAGATAATTGAGATAAGTGGAAAGAAGGAGGAGGTGGATAAGGAAGAAACATCATGAAAGGAAAGCAGTAGTAAAACGATAAATAGGAAGAGATAGGAATAATGGAAGACGGAACAGTAGAAGGAAATTAGATAACTAGGAGTAATAGGAACAAGGAATAAGGAACGGAAGTAGAAGCAATACGAAGAAGGAAGTAAGATAAATAGATAAATAGAAAAATTATAAAAATATACTTTGAAAAGTAGACAGAATTAATATAAATACCATGTGAGGAAGAGCACTCTATTGACAACGTTTCGCATATAGCTTCATGAGGCCAATGACATACACGTTTATGTCATTGGCCTGATGATGCTATATGCGAAACGTTGTCAATAGAGTGCTCTTCCTGACATGGTTTATATATTCAAATATAAATATATGATAACGAAAGGCAAAGCTGATCGGGCGAGTACAGGTCAAGAAAGGTAATGAGAAAAAGAAATAGGAAGAAAGTAAGAATAGAGGAAATAGGAAATGAGATAAAGAAGAAAAATACGTATAACTAAGAGCAAGACATAGGACATGGCTAGATATAGACACGTTTACCCCTTGATGACTATAATGCATTATGACAGTTTATTCTGGCTATCATTAGACGATTTTATGCAACTTAGGAAGGATCTCTGGGCATCAATAGGGTAAATACTATGTCAATTAACCCTCTGACTTCCATATACAATAATCTGAATAAAAAACGTCAAATGATAGCCAAAATACTGTCAAACGCGTCATAATCCTCAAATGGTTAATTAAAACTAGAACCAAGCTGATGAACTCGGATAGTGAAGAGAAGCAGTAGAATAAGAAGGATGTAAGACTAGTAAGATACATTGAAGACATGAAGAACAGTAAAAACCGGAGGAGGATGAATAGAAAGGAATGCAAAGGGGTATAATCTGAAACACACCTATTGGATATATAATTTACTAATCTACTGACTACGAAGTAGAGAAAAGGATAGCACAGAAGAAAGTTCCTCCCCACCCTCCAGCTAATGCTGGCATAGAACAATTGAAAAAATATCATGTAACATGGAAAAACTGACACGGAATTTCGGATATGACATGGAAAAAATTAAATTGATTTGTAATCTAAGCTGACTCTATTACTACAATTCTGAAAGGGAACAGGTGTATGAATATCAATATACATTGCGGTATGTAGAGGAGGAGGAGTACAAAAGACTAGAAAGGAAATAGAGCAACAACAGGTTCAGCGGCCCCTCAAGGCTGCTTGCTCTCCAAAACCAGTCTGATGGTCAAGTGTCCAAACAGTGGTTTAGAGTGGGTAAGGGGAAAATGGAAAGGGAAGACTGCCCTGGGACAAATGTCCGTGGCAGGATTAGGAGATGTTAGTAGGGGACAGTAATGTTGTTAGTAAATACTGTATAATAGAGGGAGAACAAACAAATAATAATTTACAAATGCAATCACTTGCGGGTTTAAGGCACGATGTTTAAAGGAATCAGCGGTGCTGCAGTCTATAACATCTCGGGGAAGCCCATTCCACAAGTTGACGACTCGATTGAAAAAGGCATTCGTAGACTCGTGTTAGTAAAAAGATTTACCAATAATTTTGCAACGGTTCTCCCTCGTGTAATTTGATTGGTCGATAGTTAAATATTTATTACAGTTCATAATGTCGATGCCTTTGATGTTTTTCAACACTTGAATTAAGTCGCCTCCTAATCTGCGCTGGGTTACAGGAACTATATTTAATTATCTAAGACGCTCCTCGTAGGGTTTGTTCTTTAGGCAAGGTATCATTTTGGTAACTCTACGTTGAACTCGTTCTAGCTTGTCTATATCTTTTTGATAGTAAGGGCACCAGGATTGAACGCAATACGATTGAACTGCACAGGAGTACAAAGGAGTACATAGGAAATCAAGCAACAACAGGTCTAGTGACCCTTCTAGGCTGCTTGTCCTCCAAAGCACTGAGGATCAAGTGTCCAAACAGTGGTTTAGAGTGGGTAAGGGAACATTGGAAAGGGAACTACTGCCCTGGAACTAATATCCGTGGCAGGATTAGGAAGTTAGTAGGGGACAGATGGGTTAGTAACTGAGGGGAGGATAAAATAAAGTTATTCATTTACAAACGCAGTCAGTCGCGGGTTTGATGCGAGATATTTGTCTAGGCGAAGTTTAAATGAATCAACGGTGCTGCAGTCTATAACATCTCGGGGAAGCCCATTCCATAAGTTGACAACTCGATTGAAGATTTTTTTTTTAACTTCGTGTGAGTTAAAAAAAGTACCAATAATTTTGCACCTGTTTCCCCGCGTGTAATTAGATTGGTCGATAGTGAAGTACTTACTACAGTTCATATTGTCGATGCCTTTGATGATTTTGAACACTTGAATTAAGTCGCCTCTTAATCTGCGCTGGGTTAAAGGAAATAGATTTAATTCTCTAAGACGCTCCTCGTATGGTTTGTTCTTTAGGCTAGGTATAATTTTGGTAACTCTACGTTGAACTCGTTCTAGCTTGTCTATATCTTTTTGGTAATAAGGGCAAGGAAGAGGAGGAATAAAAGGAGGAGAAAGAGCAGGAGGAGAAAGAGGAAGAAAAGGAGGAGGTAGAAGAAAACAAGAAAATTAAGAAAAAGTGGAAGAGGAGGAAGAAGAGAAAGAAAAGGAGTAGGAGGAAAGCAATCTCAGAACAGCTAAAAATAGAATAGTAATCTCGGAGCCAAGGAACCCCCCTGATAGTTTTAACCCTGCTCAAGAATACTGGTTGGCTGTAAAGGATGACCTGAGCAATAAGGTCAACGGGAATTATCTGCCGAGTACATACACAGATAAAGAAGAATATTAGATAAATAGATAGATAGATAGATATAGATAGATAGGTAGATAGATATAGATAGATAGATAGCTAAATATGGATAGATAGAATACACCCATTTGCACTATCTACATTTACAAGATTTTATGTTTCAACTTTTCCTGTCTCAATCTTGCTTTACCCATTGTTTTTTTAATACAAACTTATTAACATAAATATGTTTATTCTTTATGCCA